>OX451740.1:720901005-721113907 GCA_948472305.1 Vicia faba | reverse complement strand
TTTATTAGATGAAAAATTAAGTAAAAACTAATGATAGAAATATACAGTGTCACCTACTAAAAATTTTGTGATGAGGATTGACTGAAAAAGTATCTCATGTGCTTTTAATTTTCAAGTCTTTGTACAAACTTTTCTTATCAAAAGCTCTAATTAATTTATTTGATTTGCAAACATACCTAGGTGCGTGACATGACTGATCGACGTGGTTAGTGGCTATACACATTCAAGTTATCAATATCAACATATATTCTATATTCTTTGCATCACTATATATGGAAAAAATATGTTTGGTTCATCAAATAAATGGCTAGGATAATCCAAAACAATTAATGACTAATTGCAATCGAACATATAATCAAATGTTGCATTATTCTACTTTAATTATAAAGTGGCTTTATTTATGAATAACAAAAAGTGTCCCCTACCAAGCAAATTGATCATGTAATGTATGCCTATAGTGGAGATATTAACTCTAATATTTTATTATTACTTAATATCACGAAGAAAATGCACCACTATATAGGTTTTGATAGTGAACCTTTCCAACCATAGTTATCGACTATATTGTACCTTTTCAAATTTAGAGAAAAAGGAAGTAGTTGTGAGTACATGTATGGTATATACTCTATCTGGTTCACATGCTATGTTGTCCTTTAAAAGAAGCTTAAAGTATAGCCACTCTATATGGAGAAGAGGTTGTGGTGGGGAACTAAATTTTCAAGGACAAAATTATGTTCTTATATGTATTTAAGTTGTTATTACATTTTTATTCAAAAAAAAGTTGTTAGCACATTTGGCCGCAAAAATTGACTGCAAAAAGTTATTCTCCAATACTAATATATATGAAATGGATCATCTGCTGCATTTTGTCTACGGCTCAATATTTTGTCCTATATTCAATGATTAATAAGCAATACATAATAATATTTTAGATGACTCGTATGTATAGACTATAAATCAATGATCAATATTAAAGCTGAACTGAGTGTAATAGAGAAAATACTACAAAGGATCCAGGTATATATATATATATATATATATATATATATATATATATATATATATATATATATATATATATATATATATATATATATATATATATATATATATGTATGAGGAGGGAATCTTCTCCAATGTAAATTTAATTGGAGAGGGAACAGTGCACATCACTGCCCTTAAAACTCACATCATCTAGTTGTTTTATATTTTTGGCATTTGAATGAATGATCCAAATTTCACTAGAAGAAAATTACACTTGAGAGAATCTCCCATATATATATATTATTTTTAATATAAGTATAATAGTTATTTATTTTATAATTTACATGTAATTTATCATAATATTTATAATAATCATAATAAGAGGGACATTTTTAATGTGAAAAAATTTATAAGATATATATTTTTATTTTTTTATTTTTTATTTTTAAAAAAAAAAATTTTTTTTTTCTTCCCCTCATGGGCAAAATTAAGGTTCGAAAGAAAAAAAAAAAAAAAAACGTGGCATTACTCTCCCTGTGCCATGTCACTTTTTGGGCAGCCAGATGGAGGGGGCTTCAAAAATCCCAAATTTGAAAACTTTGGGGACTAGAAACCTGACTTTTAAATTAGGAGGATCGAAACTCCAAAAACCTTAAACTAGGGGGTCAAAACTGCATTTAAGCCTATATATTTTTAGCGGAAGAAATTGCACTATTCTGGTGTACATATATATTTCTCTATAAAATACATTATTATACTTAAAAATTGTATCTTTTTAATACTTAAATTTAAGTGTTAAAATATGGTCTTTCTTTTTGAGGAAAATCTTGTCACATACTATACTCTACCATGTTATAACACGTCACTAACACTCACTCTTCAGATTTAAATGTTACATCTGACAGTGTGGGTTCTAATTCATAACTTTTTATTTCATGTTCAAACTTAACTTTATTATTAATTATGAGAATAGATATCAACACATAAGTTCACATAAAGAATCAAACATTCAATTATTAAAAAGTATTTATCACATTAAAATTAGTATTTAAAAAGTCTCCTATAAACTTGAGGAAACAATAGAAAAAGTTTATTTTATTGGTAAAAACTTATTTTATTTTACTAAATACTTAAAAATTGAATTCATTTTTTCTATCTCTTTCTATTTTATCACCTACTCTATTATTTACATCAATTTATATATATTACTACTTATATTTTAGAGATGGATGTAGTAATTTTTTAATAAAATAATTATTGATGTAGAAAACTAGTGAATCTGAAGAAATACTTGCAATTTTTTAAAAACAATATAAGAATATAAAGATCAATTTTTTTGAATAATATATAAATAAAATTAATATTTTCATAATACCTTTAACATAACAAATTGGTCACAGTTAATACTTTAAATTTACCAATTGTCAAACGTTCAAAATAAAAAATTGAATAATTATAAAACATTAATTATAAAAAATTTATAAGTGAGAAATTGTCGTTACTAATATTAATTATTTGTTTACTATTATTAACAAAAAATAATTATTTTAATAGACTAACTATAATTTTGTCACGTTTTTTTTAATTGAATCACTAAAAAATTTGATAGTGTATAATTCACCCACAGACAAATATTAATTATTAAAGAATTAATTAAATTTAATATTAATATTTTTTTATATATATAAATAAATTATTTTAGGAAAAAATATTTAGCACTTATGAATTAATCTGATTTAATTTTTTATTTTTATTTAATTTAATTTATTAAAAGGTTAAATATTTTTAAAAGTTTTATAAAATTAAGTATTTTGATTTTACGTCCCTCTTAAAATTTTCTTTTAAAAATCGTACTTCAAAAATTACATATTATAATTTTTGATTTCTCCTATTAAAATCGTCGTAATTCAATCGCTAGATAATAAATTATAATTAAAATTAATCGCTAACTTGATTGTTAAATTATAAAAATCGACTGTTAAATTATAGGATGGATAAATATTAAAACTCTATAATTCTTTTATAAAAAATTTTAAAAAGACAAAAAGTAAAATTGTCTTACTTTAAAAGTACGTTAACATATTTAACCTTTTTTAAATGACATAAAAATAAGAATAGTTACCATAATCTACAAATTTAATATTCTAACAATAAATATAAATTTATTTTTTAAGTTTTCACTTTATATAATATTCTATTTAGTTTAGGTAGTTTGCATTTTATAATTTTTTAATAGAAAAATGTTATTTTGACATTTAAGACAAAGTCAGTATAAAGAAATACTTGCAACTTTTTTTCTTAAACAATAAAAGTATAAAGGAAATATTTTCAAATGATAAATTAGTTTAAATTAATATATATATATATATATATATATATATATATATATATATATATATATATATATATATATATATATATATATATATATATATATATATATATATATATATATATATATATATATATATATATATATATATATATATATATATATATATATATATATATATAATAGTTGATATTAATGTAGATATTAATTTCTCTCTCCTGATAAATTCATTGGTTGATATTATATATAAATAGAGTGTAACTGATGGGAGTTGACATCTATTGTGAAAAATAATAACTACTGATATTTTTCATTAAATTTAATTAACGTTTAACATTTATTAATTTCATATTAAGAGCACAATATTGATATTTTTATTATTTTCAATATTTGAAAATTGTTGAAGAAAATGAATTTTTCTATAAATATTTATTAATTCTTAATATTAATTACATATATATTTCACATCACTACGGTTGAATAATAAGTGTTGAATTATTTCACTTTGCCTACAAAAAATACAATAGTTGTTATCAATAAGGCCAACCTATGAAGCCTTTCTTTGGTGGCTAGTCAATCATGACATGTCATCTAAAGAGTGAAGGCAGCCCCTGAGTCTAGCATTCGTCTCTGTTGTACCCTAAAATTTGCCCTCCCTTTTTCTCAACATTTCTCATCACAAAGCTCTTGAAGCTCAAGATCCAGTTAGGGTTTCATCTGCTCAAGACTCCTCCTTGCACTGCTAACCCCAAATTAGGGTTTGTGTTTGCACAAAGATGTTTTGACCTAAAGTGCCCAAGATGACTTTCTTGCTTCATATTGACCTCCCAAGTTTATCCATACCCAGTTTCAAGTCTTGATTCCAAGTTTTGCCCAGTCAATTGGACAGTTGACCTAGAAATCAACTGTATTGGGGAAAAAGTCAACTGTGGCCAATTGACAGTCAAATCTCATGAAATTTGATCCACATCAACATTATGAACTCATATGGACCATTTGATCAAGTTTGGATCACAATTCCCCAAGAAATTTGATCAGATCACCAAAAGGGCAAAATGGTCATTTTTAGGGTTTTGACTGTACAAAGGCAATTTTTGACTGTTTGACCTAGCCAATGGCAAACCAAGCTCACATATGGACTCAAGGACCCCATGGAATTATCTTGACATGCCCAACAAGCTCAAAAGATCCCAAGTACACAAGATTGACAGTTGAATTTCCCAGTCAATTGATCAGTTTTGACTGTATACTGAAAAGTCAAACTTTGACTTTTTGGTCAAAATCAAGAGTCAAGATTCATTTTTCATCAAAACATGCCAAATCATGAAACTTGTTCACCAAGAAATCACAAATTGCAAATTAGGGTTAGAAAATGGAATTTTTCATAACTTAGAATTTTTCTAAGTTATGAAAAACCCTAATTTTTTCCCAACTTGGCCCCACCTTTTCACCAAGATCCATTTGGATTCAAACAAAAGTCAAAACATGAAAGTTGTAGCTTGTTTCATAATCTACAACTTTGATTCACAAAGTTTTCTCATTTGAAGCTTGTATCTCAAGTTACAATTTTTTGAATAAGGGCACTAAACCATTTTTAACTTAGTAAGATTTTAACCTATTTTAACAAGGTTTTCTACCCCACTTCAAGGCCATTTTTCATACCTTTCCACTTGGAATTTCAATTTGCATTTCAAAGATGGATTGTAGTACACATTCCCAGCTTTCCAAAATGTCCAAGAACTTCTCAAACAACCTCATGGTTAGACAGAATCGAATTTCACAATATAGCAAAAAACCACTTTGTTCATGACCAAGTTCCATGTCCATAACTTTGCAAATTTGAACTCAGCATGCTTTAGGCTAGATTACAGGTCCTTAAACCAAGTTACACTCCATAATTTAATGCTTGTTCATTGTGCCAAAGTGTTGTTCCATGAATTCAAGCATTGTACACAAGATTGATCCATTTTTAGATAAAGTGAATTAGCCATTTTGGTAAAAGTTCACTTTATGTCAATTTAGAAATCCAACAAGTACAAGCTAAATCCTTTTGGCACAAGATTATGGACAAATTGCTCTGATCAAGAGAAGATTATGCAGCACATTTAGAGGTCCCCTACTGACCTAAAACATCAAGTGGCATTTTGTTGCTTAAGTGTGAAGAAAGTCCCATAACTTGTAACAACTTTCATCTCAGCTTAGACACACAAGAAAAAACTTATCAAACACACTCAAGACAACATAACCAAGCTGTGACACGAGCCATTTGCCTCTCAAACACCCTCCATCTCAGAATCATCCTCAAACTGCAAAAACAGAGTTGCCTCTGCAGTTTGAGTGCAAACTCCCATTTCCCTCGAGCATTCTTACCAAAATCAATTCATACACATTCCCTAGCATGTATGCAAGCTAACCATGACCTAAAACCTGACATGTAATCCCTCTAACAGCTTCCACCATTTTCATTTTTTCCTTTTGCAGTTGAAGTTCCACAGCTCGATACAAGAAGTTTCAAGACAAAGTAAACATTGGAATAGCATCTCTGGACCTCAAGGAAGCTTTTCCAATCATCACCTTGCACTGAAAGTTCCTCATTCTCCAGATAGAAGTTCAACTGAATAGGTAAAATTTTGAACTCGTATCTCTCTTATTATGCATCTTTAGTCTTAAGTTTGTGAAGAAGCAAGGTTCTACTCATAGCCCTGAACATGTACATATCTTTATTTTTCATTTCTTTTGCCTGAGTAGAGAGAATTTGGAGTTTGAAAATGGCAGAAAAACTAGGTCAGGAATTGGGGGAGGAGAAATTCTCCCTCATCTTAGAGAGTTAGATCAAGTTCTATACATGGTTGGAATCGTCTCTTCATGCTGAGCATTTTTTATGTTATGAGTTTTTGTTAAAAAGTCAGGAATCAAGAGTTAGCAGCTGGAGTACAGGGCGCGCGTTTTTGAATATTGTTGAACGAAGGTTGAAGATGAAGCCACATGGGCTGGGCCTGTGTGGTTTCTTCTTTTTGCACCCTATTTCCATTTTCTCACCCCCAAGTCCATTTGCCTCATTTTTAATTCTTTTTGACTTTTTCTTTTTTTGTTTGACTTGTTTATTTTTTCTCAGCATATTAAAATTTTGAAAATATTTTTCTCATCATTTTTTGATTTTATTTGGTATTTATTTGATTTTCTTTTGATTTATACATATATGTATATATATTATTATTTAGGATAAATAGAAAAATATGTAAAAAAACACTTCTATTTTTATTTTTTTATTTTATATTACCCTCTGAAAATATTTTATATAAAAATACTATTTTCTAAAAAATATTAAATATTATTATTATTTATCCATAATACATATTTAAAATAATGGAAATATAAATACATATTTATTAATATACTTAGAATAAAACATCAAATAATGTACATATTTTATTTTTTTTAAATATTTAATACTAAAAAAGGCCTTTTTACAAATATACCATATTTTATTTTATTTTTGTATGCAATTAATAAATATTATATGAATTAATTAATTAATATACATTTTGATTAAAATTAGGGTTTTTGCCCTAAAAGTTGAAAATACTCAAAAATAATACCTTTTTATTTTCTTATTTTATTTTACATAAACCACATTTTTTTCATACACATATAAAACTTTCTTTTGCATTTTGCATATTTATTTAATTTCTATTTAATTATGCAATTTATTTACCTTGCACATATTCAAAAATGATGTAATAATTTAGATTTAAATTCTTGTCTAAATATCCCCCATTTGTAAATTTGTACCCCCCTCCCTATATTACTATGTTGTAATAGCGTAGGAATTTAAATTTCGCACTTTATACGCTTTCTAATTATGCCATGTTAGAATTAGGGTTTGCATGCGAAAAACGATAAAAAATAGTTTGACCTAATACAAGATAAATGAGCATGAAAATAAACAACACATCTCACACTTGCACCCCTAGGGTATTCCACTTTGTTGCCTTCAAATAAATGGGCCATATTGCATGTTGAACTTCTTTGAGCAAAACAAACAAATTGAATGATCATAGTCCCTCGATAAAACTTTTCAAAACAAACAAAAACAAATGATCAAGTCCCTTAAAGAAAATTGCCCAAAGACATTTAACACTATTGCAATTATGGTCCAAACGATGACCCGCGCCCGTCCCTTTCATCTCCTAAGACAAGATTGTTCACCAAATGCAATGGTGGAACAAATTTGTCAAAAGGGTTTAAAACATGACAAAACCTTTGAGAAAACTTTAGGGTAGATAAACTCTTAAGTACTTGTCAATTTGCCAAGAAAACACTTGCCTAATTTCAAAACCCACTTCACAAACACTTTCAAAAATCAACTTTTCAAACCCTTGAAACATCTTTTTTTAAAAAGATAAAACACCTTTTGTAAAACATTCGAGTAAAGAATTGTTACAAGGTTAGCCTAGCACAAGGCATCTTTTCAAAACATTTTCAAAACCATACACAAAGCACCATTTCAAACAATTGAAAACCAAGGCAAGATTGATCTAAGCAAGTACCTAAGAGCCCATGGATAACCATGGATAGAAGGGGTGCTAATACCTTCCCCTTCTATAATCTACTCCCCGAACCCAAGAAAAATCTCAAAGGTTTTTGCTGTGCTTTTTAAACCTTTCCTTAGGATAAAATAAAAAGTCGGTGGCGACTCTTGCTCAACCGAAACATTTGCGAAAACAAACACAAAACCTCAAGTCAGGTCTCCCACCGTATCACAGAACTGGCGTCTCTGCTGGGGACTTTTGAAAAGTGGAATAACCTTAGGGCTTAGATCACCCTCTTGCATGACTAATTGTTTGATTTGCTTGCTTTATACTCTGGCTCTATTGTTTGGGTTTACAATCCTCCACCCAGATTTTGGGAAACATTCATAGATAGCAATACGTTGTGGAAACTGTGCGGGGTATACCGACACGGTCTAAGCAATAGCTATATTAGTGCGACATATTTGTGAGTACCGGTAACCCTTGAGTTCAATCAAGGAGAGTACGGGGCCGCTGAGTGATGTCACTAAGCACTAATGACCTAGAACCTTACTTGACCATCTTGGCCTTTTATTAGGGGTAGTGAGATGACCGGCTTTGGTGCAGTCCGAAGTTGGTAGATACTCGATACTACACTCATTGAGGGTTGTTTTCTTGGAATATTTTGGTCGCTAGTTAAGTGGCTAAACCAAAACAATGAACAATGAAAACAATCCAGTGATATTGAGCTCCTTAGAACCCGGTTACTATTTATAGGACAGGTTTTTAAGCCAACTACACTCAAGAGGGTACTTACCTATGAAACCCCATGCAAGCCTGAAACTAGGGTTTGGTGTGATTTGCTTGTACATATGTCTTGTGCATACATCATAAACATCATAAAGCATCATATGCATTTACTAACCATTTCAAGGGTTTGGATCTTCATCATTGTTCTTGTTTTGTAGGTCATGGAAATGCCTCGCAGAAATACCATTCAAGTCAACCTTGTGAGAATCTCTCCTCAACTCAAGGAGATCACTTCAAGAATTCCGGAAAATTCATCCTTCAGTGAAAGACATGGTAGACTGCTCAGCCTAGTCAACACCAACATTGAAGAAGACATGATGAAAGTGCTATTCCAGTTCTTTGACCCTCTTCACCACTGCTTCACTTTCCCTGATTATCAGTTGGTTCCCACTTTGGAGGAGTTTTCTCAACTCCTAAGAATCCCTATCCTTAATCAACTACCCTTCAACGGTACGGAAAAGGAACCAAAGCCTGAAGATGTTGCTCGAGCACTACATCTACAACCATCTGAAATCAAGGGGCATTGGGAAACCAGAAGCGGCGTCAAAGGATTCTTAGCAAAATTCTTGTTTGAGAAGGCACAAGAATGTTGGAACTCATTGGACCTACAAGCCTTTGAAGAGATTGTGGCACTCCTTATCTATGGGTTGGTCTTGTTCCCGAATCCTGACCAATTGGTAGATGTCAACGCTGTCAAAATCTTCTTGTCCAGAAATCCAATACCGACATTGCTTGGGGACATTCTTCACTCATTTTACACACGAACAATGAGAAAGAGGGGTGTTCTCATGTGCTGTACTCCTATCCTCGCAAGGTGGTTTATTTCGCACCTTCCACAATCTGTCTTGAAGAATGACCAAGGTACAAGGTGGTCCCAATGATTGATGACTCTTACTCATTCTGATGTGCATTGGTGTTCTCGGTCCAGAGAAAATGTCATCATCGTCGATCGTTGCGGAGAGTTTCCTAATGTTCCTTTACTTGGAATCAGGGGAGGTATCACCTACAACCCTTGCATAGCTTTGAGGCAATTTGGATATGCACGGAGGGATGGCCCTCATGACATGTTGATTCCTAGCCTAGTTTTTGACTTCGACAACGATGCGCAAGGACTTCGCCAAAGATTCATCAGAGCCTGGGGAAGACTCAACAAGGTTGATAGCAAGACTCTGGGACACAAGAACTCCATCCCTCTTGAGCCCTATCTCAAGTGGGTACGAGCCCGAGCCCAAAGTCTAATGATGCCTTATCCTCATGTACTCCCAGTGATTAAAGAGCCCGTCAATGAAGGAGAGGTTCCCTACACCATCCTGCATCCAGACATGCCTACATCGTGGGAGGAGATGCAGAAAAGTTGGATTCAGCTCAAGGAGGAACGAAACACTTTTGAAGCTAGCTACTACGCCAGTGAAAAGAAGGTTCTAGAGCTTACCCGCCGACTCCACGAGCAAGAGGCCCTCAATACCTACATCGCGCCAAAGAGGATGCGCAATGTCTTTCTGCTTTGAGAAGTTTATGTTGTAATATTTGGCCCATGGGGCATTTATGTACTAACAAATTTCTTCTTATTAATATGACGTGCGTTCTTATTTGTCTGAAACAACTTTGAATATCCTAAATCCTTGAATGCATTGCATACATCAGCATACCATTCATCATGTGCATAAGCAGGTCTCACTCCAGGTTTCCTTATCTATCTGCTGTTTATTATAGTAGGATGGATCTCGAGCAAACAGTCAAAGACCTACAAGCCCAGAATGCACAGTTCCAGCAACTCTTGATGACCTTGGTCAAGAGTCAAGAGGATATCAAGGCTCATCTGGAGAATAAGGACCCAGTGAAGAAGAAAAAGAGGGTCGGAGTGGCTACTTTGGGGAGAAGATTTGACAGAGAAGCTCGGAGGGTGCTTGAATTTCCTCCTACTTCTGATGAAGGGACTAGTAAAAGAGATCGAGTTGCGGTGCCTTCCGAGTCTGATGCAGAGGAGGAACAGGTTGAAGAGGATGAAGATTATTCTGACCAGCAGTATCCTCCAGCTGATGACAAATACAAGGGTTTAGAAGACAGATTGGCTGCCATGGAATTGCAAAGGGTGCCGGGTTTGGATTTTGAAGACATGGGCTTGGTTGCTGGAATTGTGATTCCCCCAAAATTCAAGGTGCCAGTGTTTGTAAGGTATGACGGGTTGTCCTGCCCCAAAATGCATCTCAGGTCCTATGTGAGAAAGATTCAACCCTATACAGCAGATAAAAATCTCAGGATTCATTTCTTTCAAGACAGCCTGTCGGGAGCTCAGTTGGAATGGTTTGATCAGTTAGAAGGAACCAGTGTCAGAAATTGGGAAGATTTGGCCACCGCTTTCTATAAACAATACCAGTATAATTCTGATCTTGCTCCTACTCGTACCCAACTTCAGGGTATGTCACTAGGAACAAGTGAAGGATTCAAGGAATATGCACAAAAATGGAGAGATTTGGCTGGCAGGGTGCAGCCTCCTTTAACCGATCGTGAGCTCGTTGATATGTTTCTTGGGACCCTATCTGGGCCATTTTTCAATCATCTAATTGGTAACTCTTCCGCGGGGTTTACCGATTTGATCTTAACAGGCGAAAGAATAGAAGCTGGCATCAAGTCAGGAAAGATTCAGAAGGGTGTTGCTGCAAGTGTTGAGAAGAAGCTGTTTAAGAAGGAGACAGCTATGGTATATTCTCAAAGAAGAGCAGGGAAGATGGAACGTCGGCCAACTGTGGGGGCCGTAATGATTCAAAACACTCCAAGTGAGCCGCCTCGCTACAACCAATCCAGACCAAACCAGCAACGGGTGGAAAGACCACAACGGCAGTTCACCCGTATTAATATGACTCCAGCGCAGGTGCTTCCCCATCTATTGAAGTTGAATCTTGCCACCATCAAGGAGGCGCCAAAGAATGTAAATACGTCCTCTCCACATTATCATGCCAATGCTAAGTGCGCCTATCATTCAGACAGTGTTGGACACGACACCAATGATTGTTGGGCACTCAAGCATAAGATCCAGGACCTGATAGAGGCTAAGGAGGTAGAGTTTGACGCTCTAGAAAAACCCAATGTGATATCGGCACCTATGCCGAAGCACGGTCGGAATGTCAATGCCATTGAAGAGGATCTGTATGTTGCTGATGTTAGTGATCTGACTACTCCACTGCTAACCATTAAGTTGAATTTGTTAAGGGTCGGGATCTTCCCGGGATGTAAAGAAGACTGCTACTGTTGCCACTCTCTGCCGTTTGATTGTCCGCTATTAAAGAAAGGCATCCAAGGCCTTATGGATAACCGACAAATTTTGTTCGAAAAAGTTTCCGTTGTTCCAGTTCAAGTTGAAAATGTCTCAATCATAACCATTCACGCCAATCTTTCTGAGGCCGTCAAAAAGCCAGTTAAGATTACACCAGCTGCAAAGTCTATACCTTTGAAGATAACAATGCCAGGGCCTATTCCCTTTGTTTCTGAGAAGTCGATACCTTGGAACTATGGTGGTGACATCTATTACCATGGTATCAAGCAAGTGGAAATAATTGAAGAAAATTCAGATGATGAAGAAGCCAGCATTAGTAACATTGCGGGCACCAGCAAAATCACCAGGAGCGGGAGAATATTTTCTCCAGAGATTGCCCCTCCAAGAGCAGTCTTTGGACCCTCACCAGCTAAAGAAGTCCTCCCTGCACCAGTAAAACTCTCCGCTAGAGCTCCTTTGATTGAGGAAATTTTCGTTCCTAGTGCTGTCTCTTCTACCATTGCCGATAAAGGAAAAGGAATACAAGATGAGCCCGTCAGGACGAGGGCTCAACCTTTGGTGATTCCGGAAGCCTCCAAGAAAGAAATGGACGAGATTTTGAGGATAATCAAGAGAAGTGATTACGATGTGGTGGAACAGTTGGGGCAAACCCCCTCCAAGATCTCCATGCTGGCACTATTGCTTTGCTCAGAAGCGCACGCTCAAGCTTTGATTAAGTTTCTAAAGGCAGCTCATGTGCCCCAGGAAACCTCTGCAGATCAATTTCAACATTGCGTGGCTAGCCTGACTGCGGACAATGGATTAGGCTTTTCTGATGCCGACCTAACCCCTAAAGGCCGAAATCACAATGATGCGTTGCACATTTCAATCGAGTGTCGCGGAACCACCCTTGCACATGTTTTGGTTGATACCGGTTCATCGCTGAATGTTTTGCCTAAGAAGGCCTTGGACCGACTAGATTGCGAAGGGTTGGAATTGAAGCCGAGCGATATTGTCGTCAGAGCTTTCGATGGGTCGAAAAGAATGGTCCATGGAGAAGTTGAAGTTCCTATCAAGATAGGTACTGAGGTGTTTAAATCCACTTTCTATGTAATGGACATCCGTCCATCATACTCCTGCCTGCTGGGTAGACCTTGGATACACCATGCTGGGGCAGTCACCTCCTCCTTGCATCAGATGCTGAAGTATCCTGTAAAGGGAAAGATCATTACTGTCCACGGCGAAGAAGAGTACATGATTAGCCACTTAAATTCTTTCCGGTATATGGAGGTTGAAGGAGAGTTCATCGAGACACCGTTTCAACATTTCGAAGAAGTGCTTCCTGAGATAGCAGTGGCGAAGTTGGCAGCTGAGACACCAAGACAGATGGCCAGGATGGCGTCTCTGGAGGATGCAAGGGCTGTAGTTAAAGAAGGGAAGAATTCAGCGTGGGGGCAGTTACCCGATTTTCCGCATAAAGCTGATAAGTTTGGATTAGGTTTCACCGCCGCTGGCCAGAAGGCCATGCGCCAGTCAAAGACTGAAAGAGCGCCGGTCAAAATTTCTCCTTACAGAATCAACGCCCTGGAAGATGAAGACAAGGAAAGCAACATTGAAGAGTGGATTTATCCAACTGTCAAAGAAGGGTTGAGCAATTGGGAGGCTAAAGATTTTGTCCCCATCACTTTTATTCATCAGTAATTTATCTATTAAACATTTCCTATTTGGTCTGTAATATTTTACTTTGAAACAATCTGTACACTATCTTTGCACCACCTGCCTTACCCGGGGCATGTAGGTCCACTTGTAAGGGTTTTGATTATTTTTCATATTCATATGCCATGTTTAATGATTCATTGGACGTTTTTCATTTGATAAACTGCTTATGTTCATTTTCTTTCCTTTTTGCATTTTTTGTTTAAGGATGGCTATCCCTTACACACACCCACACTCACCAATGCAGGTACCCATCCACTCCGGATTCCATGGGCGACTATTATGCTGTATCTTTCAATAACTCTGAAGACCTGGTCAATCTAGCCGAGTATGAAGATGACGAAGGTTGTGAAGTACCCGGGGAACTAGCCAGACTCCTGCAACAAGAGGAAAGGGCCATCTTACCGCATGAAGAGCCATTGGAAGTTGTTAACTTGGGAACCGAGGAGAATCGGAAGGAGGTGCAAGTGGGTGCCAACCTGGAACCAGAAGTCAAGGAACGCTTGGTACAGTTGCTGAATGAGTATGTTGAAATCTTCGCTTGGTCCTATGAAGACATGCCGGGTCTAGACACAGACATTGTGGTTCACCGTCTCCCCAAAAGAGAAGACTGTCCACCAATCAAGCAAAAAGTTCGCCGAATGAGGCCTGACATGTCCGAAAAGATCAAAGCAGATGTAATGAAGAAGTTCAACGCTGGCTTTCTGGCTGTTACGTCCTATCCTCAATGGGTCGCTAACATTGTGCCAGTACCTAAGAAAGATGGCAAAGTCAGAATGTGTGTGGACTACCGGGATTTGAATAGGGCCAGCCCTAAAGATGATTTCCCGCTACCTCATATTGACATCTTGATCGACAATACAGCTCAGCATAAGGTGTTTTCCTTCATGGACGGATTCTCGGGCTACAATCAAATCAAAATGGCCCCCGAGGATATGGAGAAAACAACTTTTGTCACACAGTGGGGCACTTTCTGTTATAAGGTGATGCCGTTCGGGCTGAAGAACGCAGGGGCAACTTATCAACGCGCCATGGTAGCTTTATTTCATGATATGATACATCATGAGATTGAAGTTTACGTAGACGATATGATAGCTCGGTCACAGACAGAGGAAGAGCACCTTGAACATCTGGAAAAGCTGTTCGCCAGGTTAAAAGAATACAAGTTAAGGCTGAATCCGAGCAAATGCACTTTTGGAGTTAGGTCTGGTAAACTCCTGGGGTTCATTGTAAGCAACAAAGGCATTGAAGTCGATCCAGCAAAGGTAAAAGCAATACAAGAGATGCCTGCTCCCCGTACTGAAAAGGAGGTCAGAGGATTCTTGGGGCGCATAAACTATATTGCCAGATTCATCTCACATCTGACCTCTACCTGTGAGCCAATCTTCAAACTCTTGAAAAAAGATCAGGTAGTGGAATGGAACGATGATTGCCAAGCTGCTTTTGATAGAATCAAGGAATATTTGCTAGAACCTCCCATTCTGATGCCACCCGTCGAAGGAAGACCATTGATCATGTATTTGACCGTCTTGGATAACTCAATGGGGTGTGTTTTGGGCCAGCATGACGAGTCTGGTCGAAAAGAGCATGCTATTTATTACCTTAGCAAAAAGTTTACCGACTGTGAGACTCGCTACTCATTGCTCGAGAAAACTTGCTACGCTTTGGTATGGGCTGCTCGCCGACTAAGACAATATATGCTGACTCATACTACCTTGTTGATATCCAAAATGGACCCTATCAAGTATATCTTCGAGAAGCCCGCTTTATCTGGAAGGATAGCTAGATGGCAAATGATCTTGACCGAGTATGACATCCAGTACACCACCCAAAAAGCTATAAAAGGGAGCGTACTAGCTGACCATCTGGCTCATCAGGCTATTGAAGACTATCAACCCATGAGATTTGACTTCCCAGACGAGGACATCATGAATTTGGACAACATCGAAGGTGACGGACCGTATGACGGACCCGAAAAGGGATCCTGATGGACCCTGTACTTTGATGGTGCTTCAAATGCACTTGGAAATGGTATTGGCGCAGTACTCATTTCTCCGGAAGGTTGTCACACTCCTTTCACGGCCCGACTTTGTTTCAGCTGCACAAACAACATGGCTGAGTATGAAGCTTGCATCTTTGGTCTCAAGGCTGCTATAGACTTGGGGATCAAATCTTTGATCGTATTCGGGGACTCGGCTTTGGTCATCAGCCAGATCAAAGGAGATTGGGATACCAAGCATCCTAATCTTATCCCATACAAAGAACATGTTCTGACATTGTTGCCTCACTTCGAGCAAATTACCTTCGAGCACTTTCCGCGAGAAGAGAATCAGCTAGCAGATGCTCTAGCCACAATGTCCTCCATGTTTAAACTCAACTGGGATAACGAGGCTCCCCAAATCACCATCGAGCGAATGGATGAACCTGCGCATTGTCACGAGATTAATACCGAAGAAGTAGTGGAACAACCTTGGTTCCATGAAATCAAAAGGTATCTCGAGACCCAAGATTATCCTGAAGGAGCTTCCGTGAATGACAAGAAGTTCTTAAGGAAATTCGCTGCTAAGTTCTTCCTGAGCAACGACATCCTTTACAAACGAAGCCATGATTGTGTATTACTCCGATGTGTGGATAAGGCTGAAGCAGAGTTGATCATGACTGATATACACAGCGGCCCATTTGGCACTCACTTGAGCGGGCATACAATGGCTAAGAAGATCCTAAGGGCAGGCTATTATTGGTCTACCATGGAGGCTGACTGCCATCAACATTTCCGTACTTGTCACAAGTGTCAAGTCTATGCTGACAAAGTTCATATCCCTCCGGTTCCCCTCAACGTCCTGACTGCTCCATGGCCTTTCGCAATGTGGGGCATTGATATGATTGGAGAGATCAAGCCCACGGCTTCCAACGGACATCGCTTCATCCTGGTTGCCATTGACTACTTCACTAAATGGGTCGAAGCAGCTTCCTTCGCCTCTGTCACCAAAAATGTGGTTGCCCGCTTTATCAAACCAAATCTCATATGTCGGTACGGTGTTCCAGACAGGATTATCACAGACAACGGTACAAATCTGAATAACACAATGATCACTGCATTATGCGAACAGTTCAAGATTTATCATCACAATTCATCTCCCTATCGGCCGAAGATGAACGGTGCTGTTGAAGCTGCGAACAAAAATATTAAGAAGATTATTCAGAAAATGACAGTCACTTACAAAGACTGGCATGAGATGTTACCGTTTGCGCTGCATGGATACCGTACGACGATACGTACTTCAACTGGGGCAACCCCATTTTCTTTGGTTTATGGCATGGAAGCTGTTTTGCCTATAGAAGTTCAGATCCCGTCTCTAAGGATTATGAAGGATGCGGGTTTGAATGAAGATGATTGGATGCAGACCCGACTTGATCAACTCAACCTGATCGACGAAAAGCGACTGGCAGCTATATGCCATGGTCAGACGTATCAAAAACGGATGATCAAGGCCTTCAATAAGAAAGTCAGACGTCAAGTGTATCAAGTCGGAGATCTAGTAGTCAAGCGGATTATCTTGCCGCAAAGTGATCCCAGGGGCAAATGGACTCCTACATATGAAGGACCATTTGTGATCAAAAGCATATTTTCTGGTGGTGCAATGATTTTGACCACCATGGATGGCGACGATTTGCCACACCCTGCGAACGCAGACATAGTCAAAAGATACTACGCATAAAATAACACGACAAGTCGAAAACCCGAAAGGGCGGCTTGGGCAAAAATGGGTATCCCGGTGAACCGAAAACCCGAAAGGGCGGTTCAGGCAAAAATTAGGGATAAAAACAAAAAAATCTGTACACCCGGCAAGTTGAAAACCCGAAAGGGCGGCTTGGGCAAAAAGGGGTTTCCCGGTGGATCGAAAACCCGAAAGGGCGATTCAGGCAAAAGTTAGGGAATTAGAGCGTATGACTATGTCTCGTCGGATCACTTCAAAGACAGTCTCTTCATCAACCGGCTCCAGGTTTCTGATCAATCCAGCCATCGTCAAACGAAGCATTGAATGGACAGATGTTCAGAGTTGTGAAAGCTACATCAGAATGGAATCCCATGGAATTATTTCACATAGCCATCTTTATTTTGTATAAATTTTTCAAATATTTACGACAAGATCCTCTTACTAGGATGATTGTCTCCTTTGTACAAATATACTCAAAGAAAATCAATACAAATACTCTTCCCAAAATTTGTGTCATTTCCCTTTTTCTTTTTCTCTTGCACTATTTGTTTTATTTTGAGAAACGTCCAATGTTTTGTTAAATAGGCATATGCATTTGAAACATGATCACTTCCTAATTGAACCTAAGAAAAGGGTTACTGATAGGATGAAAGTACAAACGGATATTTTGACACCCTTTCAAAGGAAATCCCTCAAGATTTGTAATCCACATCCCTGGCAAACCCTGAGGTCTACCTCCAGCAGACCCTCGAAGCTTATCCCCAGTAAGGTTCTGAAAGGTATTCCCCGCAGAGCACGGACGTCCCTCCCGAGTTTTATTCAAAGTTATTCCTCGAAAAGGCTTATAACTGGGTTATCCTCAGCTAACAACCAGGGGAGATCGCGCTCGCCAAAGTTCTTCCCATCCCCAGCGGAGTTCCTCAAAATTCCCCAGTAGAGTTCGTCAAAATTCCCCAACAATAACTTATCAATACAATCCCCGGAGGAGTTTATCTTTGCAAAATCCCCAGCCAGGGAATCTTCCGGAAATCATTTTCCCTCAGAGTTTAAGCTTCAGTATCCCCAGCAGATCAAAAGCTTCAAATGGACAATCCCCAGCGGAGTCAGACTTTTAAACCTTCTCCCCACAGAGTTTTTTAGGAAGAAAAATCTTGAGTTCCCCAGTGAAATCTCCAGAGATACTTCTCTCCAAGCTGAAGATTCTCAATCTGGCCTCCCCAGCATTAAGTCTACTAGTTTGGTAGAAGACTTCAGGAATTCCCCAGAAGATTGGTATACAACCCAAGCTCCAGGTTCCCCAGCAACGACCCAGGACTTATTTTCCCCGGCAGCAGTCAGGATACTTCTATCTTCCGCTATCCCGGATTCATCTATCATGTGCAAGACAGCTCTCCAACTTACATACGCATCCATTTACATTCATAACGCCATAATATACATTGTATCATGCATCATAGCATTGCATACAACTAACTCTTTGCCTTTTCAGGTAAGATTAGTCGACAGACTAAAATCGTTCAAATCTCAAGATTTCTAAAAACAGTTCACGGGTTCTCCAAGTAAACGGATGTTAACCTATCACTTGTTCAGATTCTTCTCAAGACTTCTGAAAACAGTTTATGGATTCTTCCCAAGTAACGGATGTTAATCTATCAGCTTGTTCAGATGCAACTTTTGAAATCAGTTTACAGACGCTTCTCAACAACGGATGCGGCTCTATTGCTGATTCAATCTCAAGACTTCTGAAAACAGTTCATGGATTCTTCCCAACAACGGATGTTAATCTATCAGCTTGTTCAGATGCACCTTTGAATTTAGTTTACGGAAGCTTCCCAACAACGGATGCTGCTCTATTGCTTATTCAACTTCAAGATTTCTGAAAATAGTTCACGGGTTCTCCAAGTAAACGGATGTTAACCTATCACTTGTTCAGATTCTTTTCAAGACATCTGAAAACAGTTCATGGATTCTTCCCAGGTAACGGATGTTAATCTATCAACTTGTTCAGATGCAACTTCCTGAAAACAGCTTACAGGTTCCTCCCAACAACGGATGTCAATCTATTGCTTGTTCAGACCCACAATTCAGAAATGGTCCAAAGCTTGGACACTTTCCTGATATTCCCTTCCAGATGGCATCTTTAAGCCCACCCCCGACAAGTTTCTATCACTCTCCTGATGGCATCATTAATCCCATCTCCAAATGGCATCTCTAAGCCCATTCCCGCATCCAATGCTTTGATGAGTGCAAATTTCCGGGCACTCTAGTGTCCAATCTCCTTTTACCCTCGAGTCACGAAAGGCAAGCCTGCCAATCTAACTCTTCGGATTCAAGAAGATTGAACAGGGGCAACTGTTGTACCCCAAAATTTGCCCTCCCTTTTTCTCAACATTTCTCATCACAAAGCTCTTGAAGCTCAAGATCCAGTTAGGGTTTCATCTGCTCAAGACTCCTCCTTGCACTGCTAACCCCAAATTAGGGTTTGTGTTTGCACAAAGATGTTTTGACCTAAAGTGCCCAAGATGACTTTCTTGCTTCATATTGACCTCCCAAGTTTATCCATACCCAGTTTCAAGTCTTGATTCCAAGTTTTGCCCAGTCAATTGGACAGTTGACCTAGAAATCAACTGTATTGGGGAAAAAGTCAACTGTGGCCAATTGACAGTCAAATCTCATGAAATTTGATCCACATCAACATTATGAACTCATATGGACCATTTGATCAAGTTTGGATCACAATTCCCCAAGAAATTTGATCAGATCACCAAAAGGGCAAAATGGTCATTTTTAGGGTTTTGACTGTACAAAGGCAATTTTTGACTGTTTGACCTAGCCAATGGCAAACCAAGCTCACATATGGACTCAAGGACCCCATGGAATTATCTTGACATGCCCAACAAGCTCAAAAGATCCCAATTACACAAGATTGACAGTTGAATTTCCCAGTCAATTGATCAGTTTTGACTGTATACTGAAAAGTCAAACTTTGACTTTTTGGTCAAAATCAAGAGTCAAGATTCATTTTTCATCAAAACATGCCAAATCATGAAACTTGTTCACCAAGAAATCACAAATTGCAAATTAGGGTTAGAAAATGGAATTTTTCATAACTTAGAATTTTTCTAAGTTATGAAAAACCCTAATTTTTTCCCAACTTGGCCCCACCTTTTCACCAAGATCCATTTGGATTCAAACAAAAGTCAAAACATGAAAGTTGTAGCTTGTTGCATAATCTACAACTTTGATTCACAAAGTTTTCTCATTTGAAGCTTGTATCTCAAGTTACAATTTTTTGAATAAGGGCACTAAACCATTTTTAACTTAGTAAGATTTTAACCTATTTTGACAAGGTTTTCTACCCCACTTCAAGGCCATTTTTCATACCTTTCCACTTGGAATTTCAATTTGCATTTCAAAGATGGATTGTAGTACACATTCCCAGCTTTCCAAAATGTCCAAGAACTTCTCAAACAACCTCATGGTTAGACAGAATCGAATTTCACAATATAGCAAAAAACCACTTTGTTCATGACCAAGTTCCATGTCCATAACTTTGCAAATTTGAACTCAGCATGCTTTAGGCTAGATTACAGGTCCTTAAACCAAGTTACACTCCATAATTTAATGCTTGTTCATTGTGCCAAAGTGTTGTTCCATGAATTCAAGCATTGTACACAAGATTGATCCATTTTTAGATAAAGTGAATTAGCCATTTTGGTAAAAGTTCACTTTATGTCAATTTAGAAATCCAACAAGTACAAGCTAAATCCTTTTGGCACAAGATTATGGACAAATTGCTCTGATCAAGAGAAGATTATGCAGCACATTTAGAGGTCCCCTACTGACCTAAAACATCAAGTGGCATTTTGTTGCTTAAGTGTGAAGAAAGTCCCATAACTTGTAACAACTTTCATCTCAGCTTAGACACACAAGAAAAAACTTATCAAACACACTCAAGACAACATAACCAAGCTGTGACACGAGCCATTTGCCTCTCAAACACCCTCCATCTCAGAATCATCCTCAAACTGCAAAAACAGAGTTGCCTCTGCAGTTTGAGTGCAAACTCCCATTTCCCTCGAGCATTCTTACCAAAATCAATTCATACACATTCCCTAGCATGTATGCAAGCTAACCATGACCTAAAACCTGACCTGTAATCCCTCTAACAGCTTCCACCATTTTCATTTTTTCCTTTTGCAGTTGAAGTTCCACAGCTCGATACAAGAAGTTTCAAGACAAAGTAAACATTGGAATAGCATCCCTGGACCTCATGGAAGCTTTTCCAATCATCACCTTGCACTGAAAGTTCCTCATTCTCCAGATAGAAGTTCAACTGAATAGGTAAAATTTTGAACTCGTATCTCTCTTATTATGCATCTTTAGTCTTAAGTTTGTGAAGAAGCAAGGTTCTACTCATAGCCCTGAACATGTACATATCTTTATTTTTCATTTCTTTTGCCTGAGTAGAGAGAATTTGGAGTTTGAAAATGGCAGAAAAACTAGGTCAGAAATTGGGAGAGGAGAAATTCTCCCTCATCTTAGAGAGTTAGATCAAGTTCTATACATGGTTGGAATCGTCTCTTCATGCTGAGCATTTTTTATGTTATGAGTTTTTGTTAAAAAGTCAGGAATCAGGAGTTAGCAGCTGGAGTACAGGGCGCGCGTTTTTGAATATTGTTGAACGAAGGTTGAAGATGAAGCCACATGGGCTGGGCCTGTGTGGTTTCTTCTTTTTGCACCCTATTTCCATTTTCTCACCCCCCAAGCCCATTTGCCTCATTTTTAATTCTTTTTGACTTTTTCTTTTTTTGTTTGACTTGTTTATTTTTTCTCAGCATATTAAAATTTTGAAAATATTTTTCTCATCATTTTTTGATTTTATTTGGTATTTATTTGATTTTCTTTTGATTTATACATATATGTATATATATTATTATTTAGGATAAATAGAAAAATATGTAAAAAAACACTTCTATTTTTATTTTTTTATTTTATATTACCCTCTGAAAATATTTTATATAAAAAATACTATTTTCTAAAAAATATTAAATATTATTATTATTTATCCATAATACATATTTAAAATAATGGAAATATAAATACATATTTATTAATATACTTAGAATAAAACATCAAATAATGTACATATTTTATTTTTTTTAAATATTTAATACTAAAAAATTCCTTTTTACAAATATACCATATTTTATTTTATTTTTGTATGCAATTAATAAATATTATATGAATTAATTAATTAATATACATTTTGATTAAAATTAGGGTTTTTGCCCTAAAAGTTGAAAATACTCAAAAATAATACCTTTTTATTTTCTTATTTTATTTTACATAAACCACATTTTTTTCATACACATATAAAACTTTCTTTTGCATTTTGCATATTTATTTAATTTCTATTTAATTATGCAATTTATTTACCTTGCACATATTCAAAAATGATGTAATAATTTAGATTTAAATTCTTGTCTAAATATCCCCCATTTGTAAATTTGTACCCCCGTCCCTATATTACTATGTTGTAATAGCGTAGGAATTTAAATTTCGCACTTTATACGCTTTCTAATTATGCCATGTTAGAATTAGGGTTTGCATGCGAAAAACGATAAAAAATAGTTTGACCTAATACAAGATAAATGAGCATGAAAATAAACAACACATCTCACACTTGCACCCCTAGGGTATTCCACTTTGTTGCCTTCAAATAAATGGGCCATATTGCATGTTGAACTTCTTTGGGCAAAACAAACAAATTGAATGATCATAGTCCCTCGATAAAACTTTTCAAAACAAACAAAAACAAATGATCAAGTCCCTTAAAGAAAATTTCCCAAAGACATTTAACACTATTGCAATTATGGTCCAAACGATGACCCGCGCCCGTCCCTTTCATCTCCTAAGACAAGATTGTTCACCAAATGCAATGGTGGAACAAATTTGTCAAAAGGGTTTAAAACATGACAAAACCTTTGAGAAAACTTTAGGGTAGATAAACTCTTAAGTACTTGTCAAGTTGCCAAGAAAACACTTGCCTAATTTCAAAACCCACTTCACAAACACTTTCAAAAATCAACTTTTCAAACCCTTGAAACATCTTTTTTTAAAAAGATAAAACACCTTTTGTAAAACATTCGAGTAAAGAATTGTTACAAGGTTAGCCTAGCACAAGGCATCTTTTCAAAACATTTTCAAAACCATACACAAAGCACCATTTCAAACAATTGAAAACCAAGGCAAGATTGATCTAAGCAAGTACCTAAGAGCCCATGGATAACCATGGATAGAAGGGGTGCTAATACCTTCCCCTTCTATAATCTACTCCCCGAACCCAAGAAAAATCTCAAAGGTTTTTGCTGTGCTTTTTAAACCTTTCCTTAGGATAAAATAAAAAGTCGGTGGCGACTCTTGCTCAACCGAAACATTTGCGAAAACAAACGCAAAACCTCAAGTCAGTTCTCCCACCGTATCACAGTCCCATACACAATATTGCGCTAACTTACAGCGGAATGTTTCTCTTTCATGTCATGGTACATCAAACCTGTTTTGAATTTGGTCTGATGCATCGTGTTGGTTTTAATTATGCGTTGATTGACGAGTTCTCGTTGTTTCAACAATGCCTTGAGGATCCAGGAGGAGGAACTCGTCACATGAACAATCATAATGTTCTCACCTTTCGTATAGTAATAATAGATCCATTTGATCCAAAGACTATCTGTTTTTCCATTCAAATTGCACAATAACTTCATTAAGTTGGCCTTGTTCCAATCCCTATGAGAGATAATATTAAGGGCCCCTTGTTTCCCAGGAGTACAAACTCTTTGCCAAGCTATACGGGACTTCTTAGACACTTTATCAGTACTCGGACATAAAAAATATCTACAAACAGTTTCGACTAAATTAATCAGCTTTTTGGGTATAGGGATACGTTGCATTTAGTAATTCACAATTGCAAAACGAACACTTTTTATAAGTTAAGTTCTACCAGCGAAACTCAAAATTTTGGAACTCTAGTGTTTTATTCTAGCTATTATCCTATTAATTAACACCATACATTGATGAACAATCAACTTCTTACTAGATAGAGGAATACCTAAATATATAAAAGGCAAAGGCCCAACACAAAATTGAGTCATGTTGAGGATTACCTGCTGGTCTTTATCATCTACATTGCCAAAATACCCTTTGCACTTGTTGGGATTAACATCCAATCTAGTGGATTGAGAGAACTCTTTGAAGAACTGCAGTACAAGCTCAATGGACATGAGATCTCCTCTAGTGAAAATAAGAAGATCATTCGTAAAACTAAGATTAATCACTTTTAATTTCTCACATTTAGAGTGAAAATTAAAGATGCGATTGTTCTTTAGCTTTTGCATGATTCTGTATAAGTATTCCATAACTATGGAGAAAAAAAACAAGGGGGAGAGGGTCCCCTTTCCTAAGGCCTCTCTTAGCTTTGAGAATACACTAGTATTGTTGCCATTTATTTTGTACCTGTACGACACAGTGGTTACACATAACATCACCCATATGATAAACTGAGGAGGGAAGCTAAGCTCTCTCATAATTTATTCAAGAGCACTCCACTCCATTGTGTCATACGCCTTCTAGAGGGCCAATTGTAACATGCACTTTGGAGAGGCACCTTTTTTAGTGTACCCTTTGATCAACTCTTAGACAAGGAGAATATGATTAGGTATGTGAAGCCCTGGGGTTAAGGCAACTTGAATGTCATCAATGATGCTTCTCAAAACCTTGCTCAGTCTATTAGTCATAATATTAGATATAATCTTGTAAATTATGGAGCAGCAAGATATGGGTATAAAGTGTATAATCATGGTGGCTTTAGGAGATTTTGGGAAGAGGGTGACTATCATGTTGTTGATGTCTTTGAACATCTTTGCTTCACAAAGAATTCTTGAATAACCTTTATGACATCTATTTTAACTACCTCCCAAGCTGCTTTGTAAAATTTGGCCCCATACCCATCCATACCAGGTGCAGTGTTGTCACTAATGCTATTCAAAGAAGCCTTAATTTCCTCTTCAATAATAGGAGAAGTCAACATGTACCCTTGATCAACTGATATCTTCCTCCCCTCCCATGGTCACTATATTATGCCATTAAGGTTGGGAGAAGATGTACCCACTAAATGGCTATAAAAATTCAGAATTTCATGCTCAACTTCCTCCTGCTTACTTAATATAGTACCATCAACCTTTACCAAAGTAAGAATATTGCTCTGCCTATAATTGCAATTAAGAGAAGTATAAAAATACCTATTGTTACCATCACTAAGTTTCATCCATTCCACTTTGTATATTTGCTTTAACATTTGTTCTTTAATGTTACTCAACCTTAAGGCCTCAATAGTTATGGCTTTGGTTATATCAATGATCTCCTCATTTATTATTTCCATTAAGATTTCATTTTGAGTTGCTTTATATTCTCTTTAGCTTTGTCAAGCTGAGATTTAATTCCTTTGAAATGAGAGTCAATCTTCTTTATGGTTATTTTTAGTCTGTGTAACTTTCTCCATAACACAAACATAGCAGTCCCATCAATATCCTAGTTCCATGAAGAAGTATGAAGAAAATGAGAGTGAACTATGAACTTCTTTCTTTTGTGTATTGTCCAACTAACTTTTAAAATGAGATACAATGTGATTTATATAGAGTCACATGATAGAATATTTAAAGTTACAACATTTACTATTTCTAGTTCCCTTAGGGAATAAATTTCCCACTGCCCAAGGGAATCTGTCTTTTGATTTGCCCAAGGCTGATTTGAATTTAACCAACAAAACTCCCCCATAAATTCAAATATTCCTTCGACCCATCATGCCTAGCATTTTGTTTCCTCTGTCGAAAAGCTCCTTCGACAGTGGTTTTGTAAGGATGTCTGTTGCTTGATCTTTGCTTGCAACATGCTTTAGTTTGATGCTTCCATCCTTCACATGTTCTCATATAAAATGGAATTGAACATCAATGTGCTTACTTCGTTCATGGTTGACTGGATTCTTCGCCAGTTCGATTACAGATTTGTTGTCAACTTGAATTATTGTAGCGTCTTACTGTTTTAATTCCATCTTGCTCAGAAATCTTCTCATCCATATTGCATGGCATACACACCAGGATGCTGCTACATACTATGCTTCATAGGTCGAAAGATTTACAATGGGTTGCTTTCTTGACAGCCAGTTGAAATCAGTGTTTCCCATGAAGAATACATATCCTGAAGTGATTTTTCGATCATCAATGTCACCACACCAATCGCTTTTAGAGTAGCCAGTTAACTTGTATTCTTCTGCTTTCGAATAAAACATTCCAAGTGACACAGTTCCTTGGACATATCGAAGGATTCTCTTCAGAGCTTTCCAGTGTGCAACAACTGGTTCTTCCATGAAATGACTCACAATTCCAACACTCAGCGAAAGATCTGGCCTTGTGCATGTGAGGTATCGAAGACTTACCACCAAGCTTCGAAATTTGTTTGCTTCAACATGCTCTCCCCCATCAAATTTCGAATGCTTTGCTCCTGGCTCCATTGGTGTCGAAATGGGATTGCAGCTATCCATCTTAAATCTTTTCAGAATGTCTTTTGCATACTTTTCTTGTGAGATGAAGATTCCTTTTTCTTCCTGTTGAACCTTCAGACCAAGAAAGTATTTCATCAGGCCTAAATCAGTCATCTCAAATTTTTGTGTCATTGTGCCTTTGAACTCTTCGATCATCTGATTGTTGTTGCCTAAGAAAATTAAATCATCAACATAGAGAGCAACAAGCAGTATTTTCTCTTTTTTCTTCTTCACATATAAGGCATGTTCGAAGGGACATTGCTGAAATCCATTTTCTTTGAGGTATGTGTCAATTAGAGTATTCCATGCTCGTGGTGCCTGCTTCAGCCCATAAAGGGCCTTTTTTAGTTTTAGCACCTTTCCTTCATTTTCGATTTTCATGAATCCAGGGGGTTGTTTAATGTAAACTTCTTCTTCACGCACGCCATTTAGAAAGGCTGACTTGACATCCATCTGATGTATTTACCATTTGTATTGAGCAACTTGAGATACGAGCAGTCGAATAGTCTCCATTCTTGCAACATGTGCGAAGACTTCATCATAATCAATTCCTGCTTGCTTCCTGTATCCTTTCGCCATAAGTCGTTCCTTGTATCTTTCGATTTCACCTTGTGCGTTTATCTTTTTCTTAAACAACCATCTTACACCAATTGTTTGACTTCTTTTTGGTAACTCTGCTAGTTCCCAAGTATTATTGCGTTCGATGGCCTCTATTTCTTCATTCATAGCATCCTTCCAATTTTTTTCTTTATTTCTTCTACGAAACTGGCATCTTCAATGTCTGCCAATAAGCATACGAGATGCACTTCTTCTGTGTTTTCATACAACTCTTGTAAACTTCACAACCTGGGATGTGAGGGTCCTTCTTCATCATCAGAGTTTTCTGGTTCTGTCGAAGTGTCTTTCGATATAGCATCTGGTACTTC
The DNA here is from genome assembly GCA_948472305.1 of Vicia faba. Lineage (NCBI taxonomy): Eukaryota > Viridiplantae > Streptophyta > Magnoliopsida > Fabales > Fabaceae > Vicia > Vicia faba. Next base: position 721,086,061 of record OX451740.1, on the reverse strand, counting down.
GACCATAACTTCAGTTGAGTTTTCCCAGTCCCACTTGCTTTCTTCGTTCATTCGAACATCTCTACTCACTATCACCTTTTTGTGTATGGGGTCGAAAAGTCTATAACCTTTCGTTTTATCATCATACGCAATAAGTATGTATTTCTAACTCTTATCTTCCAGCTTTGTTCTTCTTTGATCAGGTACATGTGTATAAGCCACACTTCCAAACACTTTGAAGTGAGACACAATTGGCTTTCGACCATTCCAAGCTTCTTGAGGTGTTAAATCTCCCAGCTTCGAATGTGGACATCTATTTTGAACGTAGATAGCACATTGTACAACTTCTGCCCAAAAATCCTTCGACATGTTTTTGCTCTTAAGCAGTGATCGAACCATGTCAAGGACTATTCGATTCTTCCTCTCTGCCACACCATTTTGTTGGGGTGAGTAAGTTGCAGTCAGAAATCTTCTTATGCCTTACTCTTCATAGTACTTCATAAAGACTGTCGAAGTATACTCCCCACTTCTGTCTGATCGAAGGGCTTTGATGTGCTTGTCTGTTGTTTTTTCAACCATTATCTTAAACTTCTTGAATACTTCGAAGGCTTCAGATTTTTCTTTCAGAAAGTACACCCAAGTTTTCCTTGAGAAATCATCAATAAAGGATATAAAATACTTTTTGCCACTGAAGGATTCTGGGGTAATTGGTCCACATATGTCAGTGTGAATCAATTCCAAAATTTGTTTGGCCTGATATTCTTCCTTCGATTGGAATGAGGTTCTCGTCTGTTTTCCAAACACACAATCTTCACATAATTTTCCTTCGAATTCCACGCTTGGCAGTCCATGCACCATATTTTTCTTTGCTAACCTCCTTAGTCCAACTTGATTTAAATGACCAAAATGAAGATTCCACAGGGATGCTTTGTCTTCGACATTGATTTGCAAACATTTTTCTCGAATGCTTCTCAAGTTCAACTTGTACATTCAATTTCTCCCCATTTTGAAAATTTAAAGTTTGTGTGAGGTTTTGGCAGTATGTGTTTCACTCTCAAAGCTTGAGGAAATTAATGAGGGATGATCCTCTATTTATAGGTAAGTGAATGAGATGCTTAAGCATGCTAAATGATGAAGTTTGGAGGGAATTCGTGTGAATCTGCAGCATGGGAAAAGTGTGACTAATTTTTTTTATCAAAACTCATCCAAACTCTGTGTTTTGATGCACTAATCACTTCTGGAAGATCAATAAACATGTTTAGGAGAAAAAACACGCAACAATTTTGTGATTAGAAGCCAAAACAAGAGTTTCAAATTTCTGACATGGTGAAAAATTCAGTTTCAAATTGCCAAATTCAAACCCATGGCATTCTCAACTCAAGGGGACTTAGGACATGATTCTTGAAGCTTTAGAAAGAGGAGATTGAGAGCCTTACAATGTGAAAATAATGGGATCAAATGGATGTTTGATCGGAAAGTTGTAATGAGTCAAAGTTGAGAAAAAGAGGTTGACTTTCCATACTTAGAAATTTTTTATGTTTTTCTTCAAAAATGACTTATAATGTCTTGCATCTAAACATAACCTTACACTTGAAATTTGCTCTTGACCATAAAAGATGGCATGAAGTAGATCTCTTGAATGGAATTTTGATATTTGAACCATTCAAAACCTCCAAAAATTGAGAAAGTTATGACTTGTTGAAGTTGACAAAAATTCACAAAATGACCTATAATATTTTGCATCCTTAGGGCATCTTCTATCCATTTTCACACTTTGCACATAAAATAAAGGTTGAAGTTCACATATTAAAGATCATTGTGGAAAATAATGGGCTCAAGCTGATAAAAATTGATCAAGTTATGATCATTTGAAGTCACGTAAAGGGATTTTGAAGGTTCACCTAGAAGACTTGTAATATTTCTTCATCATCAAGTTTCTTCCATACAAAATTTCTTTGAAACTTTTGAAGTGATTTGTTAATAACCCTTTGAAGAGAAGTATGTCTTTGTAATCACTCAAAAATACCAAAAAATGAGCAAGATGTTCCCCTTTTAAGTTCAAAACCCTAGCTCCTAGAGCAAGAAAATGCCTTGGGAAACCTTTGCAATTTTGACCAACTTTCTTGCACAAATACCTTTATCATGTGAATATAAGTTTTTGAGGATGACAAGGAGAAACCATAGCAACCAAAACCACTTCCAAATCTTGAGAGTTAAAGGAGATATGCACTTGTGATCATTGAAATCAAAGACTTATCCTATTGAGTCAAACTTCTTCAATCAAACCTTGTACTTTTGAAATAATTTTGACAACTTGAGGCATGATGAATCATAAAATACTTTGTCATGATATTATTTCAAAACATCTTTAATGATGAGGCTTGAATCTCAATGAAACTTTGTTGGCGGAGGCACAAAAGTGAACTCATGAATCCCTAGATCAATCTTGATGGAATGTGTTGTGTTTTCACCTACATCATCAACAATTAGGGCAAACAAACATTGTATTTATTAGTTAAAGGATAATCAAAACAAAACATAGATGATCACAAAGTACAAGTCAAGGTGCTTGATGATTCCTCCTAGAGCAACAACTAAAGATAGGGAGAAGAACCAAACCCTAATGTGATCTTGTTGTGATTGAATTGATATGATATGATGAAGGGATCTTAGGGGAAAAATTGGGGTACAACAACTGCCCTTATTTAAGTGTCTTCTATCCGGAGGTACGAAGATTAAAATCTTCGTGTCGATGCGATTGAAGATACTTAAATATAAAACAAGCCCTATTTTTGGCCCTAAGATATCATGCAATGCTTATGATTATGAATGCATATGAACAAATCTAAAGGGACTCAAGACACCATTGGGGATGTAAAAAGTAAAAGAGGAAACAAAAGGACAACTTGAACAGGAAAATAAATCACTAGTGAAGAAAAGACAAGACTTTGTTGGGGTAATGCCCAAAAGAGGATCTAAAGCATCGTCAACTAAAAAATTGAGGACATAGAAAGAATTACGGTGACCAGCAGATAACTGTGAACTACCAACTCACTGAGGGGATATCAAAGAAGTAACATCGACCCACCAGCGAAAGGAATGGTAAGATAATACCAGCAAAGTTCAAGATGTATTCAACACTCATGACTGTGAACAAATGAACTTCTACTGAGCAACAAAATCTCAATGATGAACTACCTTCCATAATGACAAGGCTACCATTCATCGGCAAAAGATCTCAACAACGAACTACCTTTAGTAATGACAAGGCTCCCATTCATTGGAGTACCAAAATCTCAATAACAAACTACCTTCCATAATGACAAGGCTACCATTCATTGGAGTAACAAATCTCAATAATGAACCACCTTCCATAATGACAAGGCTACCATTCATTGGAGTACAAAAATCTAAACAATGAACTACCTTCCATAATGGTAAGGCTACCATTCATTGGAGTAACAATTCTCAACAACGAACTACCTTCCATAATGACAAGGCTACCATTCATTGGAGTAACAAATCTCAACAACGAACTACCTTCCATAATGACAAGGATACCATTCATTGGGGTACCAAAATATCAACAACAAACTACCTTCCATAATGACAAGGCTACCATTCATTGGAGTAACAAATCTCAACAACAAACTACCTTCCATAATGACAAGGCTACCATTCATTGGAGTACCAAAATCTTAACAACAAACTACCTTTCATAATGACAAGGCTACCATTCATTGGAGTAACAAATCTGAATCTTCTTTGGGAGCCATCAGATTCACTGAGGGAAGTACAAGTTGCTCAAATAAAGAGACATGCCACTTGCTGCTATTAGAAGGAATTTCATTAAAGACTTCCTGAAGAAAGAAAATATGGTTTCTTGGGGAAAGAGATAGAATTCCTGGAGAAATGCCAATAAATTCATGCCGAGGAGATAAAATATTCTTGTGCAAAATAAATGCACATTCTCAAACTAAAGCTCAAAGCTTTCCAAAATCCAAATAAGAGTATTGCTGAGGGTATCCACTCCAAACAGAAATAAATCGGAATAAAGCAGTCAATCAAAATACATCTCCTGAGAAATAAACTCAAGAGGGGAAACCCATTCCATCCAAACAACGAGCTGAAAAGAAGGCTGAAATAAAATTCTTCCATGAGAGATAACTCAGTGGGGAAGTTGAAAGAGTATACACTTTCTGCTTAAGATTTACACTCTATTGGAGAGAGGGTAACACAACTCTGCAAAACAAGGTAATATACCAACAAGATATATATTTAAAAAATTCAAATGAGCAATGATTATGCATGATGATGATATGAAAGTATGAATGTTACCATGTATATGCTGACAAAATAGACATATCACACTGGGGGTACACACAAGACCAAAAAATGGTTATAATCAATACTCGGCTAAATCACAAATAGGATGGAAATTCCATAGGAAATTAAGCATCAAACAAAGGAAACAAATTCCTATTTCATAACTTAAATTCACTAGGAAGGAACAAGATCAATAACAGTAAATTAACACAAACATGGTGATATAGCATCTTCTCCAAGTTCCATTGGGAAAACCACACGGACTTCAGCGAAGGGAACAAAAATCTTCAAAGTTCACACTTCTGTCATGGTTGATTTTACTAGGGAAAACAATATCACATCATTGAGACATCAGTTGGGGACGACATATTAACTTCATTTTGGGGGGGGGGGGGGGGGGGGTAATACTATATCGGCGAAGGAGACATCGTGATACATTCTTTAATACTGAGAGTGACAATTTCACCAACTTCTCCGGGGAGAAAGTATGAAAACTCATGGGGATAACAATTTCAGAGAATTATATCATCTCAACTTCACCCGGGGAACTCAAGAAATCAAACACTATAACAAGAAAACTTATGCGGATTTTAAATCCAATCCAGCAGTGGCGGGAGGAAACCCAAAAAGTTGATAACTGTTTCAAAATTTCTTAAATAAGACATTGTCTTTGCCTGACTTCCGGGAGAACAGCCAATATGCTAGTACTGCCGAAAGGAGATGCTTTGCTAATGAGTCCAACTTAGCATGCACGATGATAAAGAGCTTTTTATTTATATGAATGAAGCCTTTACTGGGGAACCTTGGATAGAGTCTTCATATCATACAAACCTTTGAGTTTATCCATCCCTGAAGTTACTAATTTTGTTCTCCTTGTGTCATAAAATCTAAAGCAATAAGTAATTTATAAATTCTTCTCACAAAATGATTTTGTTATTTAATTTGTTTGCTTTGATCATTATTATCGATAATGAATGAAATCTTTATAAGCTGAAAAAATAATTGCAAAGAATTAGATAGAAGGCTCGAATCTTTATTAATAGAATGGTGGTCTGCAAATGGCAAGACTCCATAGATAATTACAAAGTTCGGAGCATGGTAATATATATTGGAAAAGATATATTGAATTACAATGACCACTATTCTCCCTAACAACTTTGAATTTTTGAGTAGCAACTTTGGTCGAAGAGTAGTAAGATCTAAGCAGATTGTTGCTTCATTGGTCAAGTCTTGACTAATGCAGTTACTTGCTAGAAAATCCTTAACTTTTGCCTAGGTTGCCCTTGCGGGTTTTCAACCTATCGGGAAAATTTATTCTATTTATGTCTCTAATTTTTGCCTAGACAGCCCTTTCGGGTTTTCGACCTAGCGAGACGCTTCTTTTTGCCTAAGCCGCCCTTTCGGGTTTTCCTCTTAACGAGTGTTCTTTTACTTTTTCTAGGCGAAGTATTTCTTGACTCCATCAGCATTCACAGGACGTGGGAACTCCTCGCCATCCATTGTTTCAAGAATCAGTGCACCGCCAGAGAAGGCTTTCTTGACAACATATGGACCTTCAAAATTGGGAGTCCACTTTCCCGTAGAATCAACGTTAAAATACATGATCTTCCTGAGTACGAGGTTGCCTTCTCTGAATTAACGAGGTTTGACCTTATTATCAAAAGATTTCTTTATTCTATTTTGGTATAATTGACCATAACACAAAGCCGTCATTCTTTTCTCTTCTATTAAATTCAGTTGGTCAAACCTGTTCTAGACCCATTCAACTTCTGGAAATTTGGCTTCCATTATTACACGTAAAGAAGGAATCTCAACTTCAATGGGGAGAAATTCTTCCATGCCATATACAAGATAGAACGGGGTTGCCCCTGTTGAAGTACGTACAGATGTTCGATACCCGTGCAAAGCAAAAGGGAGCATCTCATGCCAGTCTTTATATGTAACCACCATTTTCTGGATAATCTTCTTGATATTCTTATTGACCGCTTCAAAAGACCCATTCATCTTTGGCCTGTAGGGAGATGAATTATGATGGACAATCTGAACTCCTCACAAAGTTCAGACATAATTTTTTATTCAGATTTGAGCCATTATCGGTAATAATCCTTCTTGGCACACCATACCGACATATGAGGTTGTTCTTGATAAAACGCACTACTACCTATTTAGTGACATTAGCATATGAAGCTGCCTCCATCCATTTGGTGAAGTAGTCAATTGCCACTAGTATGAAACGATGTCCATTTGACGCCTTTGGTTCAATCATTCCTATCATGTCAATACCCCACATAGAGAAAGGCCATGGGGGAAGAAATAATATTGAGAAGTGTTGGAGGTACATGAATTTGATCAGCATAAATCAGGCATTTATGGAATTTCTTCGCAAATTTATAACAGTCAGATTCCAATGTCAGCCAATAATAACCTGCCTTAAGCATCTTTTTTGCCATTGAATGTCCATTTGCATGGGTATCAAATGAACCTTCACGAACCTCATGCATCAACATGTCTTCTTCGTGTCTATCCACGCAACTGAGCAAGACCATCTCATGATTTCTTTTGTACAATACATCTTCATTGAGGATAAAGCTTCCCGCCAACCTTCTCAATGTCTTTCTATCCTTATTTGATGTACCAACTGGGTATTCTTGAGTCTGAAGAAAATGCTTGATATCAAAATACCAAGGTCTTTCATCTAACACATCCTCTATTGTAAACACATGAGCTGGTCTATCCAAACATCATATCCTAATACGAGGCATATCATTCCAAGTATTAACCTGATACATAGAAGCCAGAGTTTCCAACGCATCCGCAATCTGATTTTCATCTCTTGGAATATGATGGAATTAAACTTGGTTAATGAGGGGTAATAGTCTTCTAGCATAATCTTTGTAAGGGATCGAGCCAGGGTGACGAGTATCCCATTCTCCTTTGATCTGATTAATAACCAAAGCCGAATCACCATACACATCTAGAACCTTGATTCTAAGATCAGCCTCCTCGAGACCCATAATGCAAGCCTCACATTCCACCATATTATTGGTACAATCAAATGTCAGCCTTGCAGTAAAAGGAATGTGTGATCCATGTGGAGTGATGATAACCACACCAATTAATTTTTCGTAAGAGTTCACTGCTCCATCAAATACCATGCCCCAGCGAGATTCAGGATCTTCACCAGGTAAAGGTTCTTCACAATCTTTTTCTTTCAAGAACATCACATCCTCATCAGGGAAATCAAACTTAATAGATTGATGGTCGTCTACCGGTTGGTGAGCAAGATAATTCGCCAGCACACTGCTTTTTATGGCCTTCTGAGTGTGCTACTCAATGTCGTATTCAGACAATAATATTTTCCAGCGGGAAATTCTCCCAGTGAGAGCAGGCTTTTCAAAAATATACTTAATTGGATCCATTTTGGAAATCAGCCAAGTAGTATAATTCAACATATATTGTTGCAATCGCTTTTCCGCCCAGGCCAGAGCACAACATGTCTTCTCCATCATAGAATACCGTGACTCACAATCAGTAAGTTTCTTACTGAGATAGTATATGTCATATTCTTTCTTTCCTGTTTCATCTTGTTGTCCCAAAATACAACCCATAGAACTATCCAACACTGTTAGATACATGATCAATGGTCTTCCTTCAACGGGAGGGAGAAAGATAGGAGGTTCAAGCAAATATTCTTTAATACTCTCAAATTCCCTCTGGAAATCCTCTGTCCACACACAACCTTGATCTTTATTTAGCAACTTAAAGATCGTTTCACCTGTTGCGGTCATGTGGGAGATGAATTTGGAAATATAATTCAAACGCCCAAGGAAGCCTATAACTTGTTTATCATTCCTTGGAGCAGACATTTCTTGGATTGCTTTGACCTTATCTGGGTCAACTTCAATCCCTTTCTGGTTGACGGTAAAACCCAACAACTTCCCTGATCGGACACCAAAGGTGCATTTATTTGGATTTAAGAGGAGACGATACTTCCTCAAACGCTGGAATAACTTCAACAAATCATACAAATTCCCTTCTTCAGTATGTGATTTGGAAATCATATCATCATAATATACCTCTATTTCCTTGTGCATCAGATCATGGAATAGGATTGTCATAGCCCTTTGGTACGTTGCACTAGCGTTCTTCAGCCCGAAGGGCATCACTTTGTAACAGAATGTTCCCCAGGGTGTGATGAACATTGTTTTTTCCATGTCCTCAGGAGCCATTCTTATTTGATTATATCTGGAAAATTCATCCATGAACGAGAATACTTTAAATTTTGTTGTGCTATCAACCAACATATCAATGTGCGGCAATGGGAAATCATCGTTTAGACTACCATTATTTAGATCTCTGTAATCTACGCACATGCAAACTTTTCCATATTTCTTTGGTACATGCACAATGTTGTCTATCCATTGAGGATACACTGATGTCACAAGAAAATCAGCATTTATTTTCTTTAAGACTTCTTCTTTGATTTTTACTTCCATATCAAGGTGAGTTCTTCTCAACTTCTGTTTGACAGGCGGACACTCTGGCTTCAAAGGCAAGTGATGTTCCATAATATCAATATCTAGACCCGACATATCTTGGTAAGACCAATAAAAGATGTCCACATACTCTTTCAATAGCTCAGTCAACCTGTTCTTCACATCAGGATGCAACGATGCTCTAATCTTGACTTCCTTTGGCCCCTCTTCTGAAACCAAATTAATTGTTTCCAAAGACTATTTATACGCCTGAATGGCATTTTCCTCGTGCTCGAGCAACCGTGAAACCTCTTTTAGAATCTCATCATATTCTTCTTCTTCTGTCCCAAACACAGGATATTCAAAGTTGGGAGATGGTGCAGGGTCATTGTATTCAACAGGTTTATTAGTTAATCTGCACATGTGATTTGTGATTGCTTTTAGAAACTGACACATATATCAAGTGATCATGCAGATTTATTTTCAATAATTATTTTATTAAAAAGGTTTTTTATTATTACCATTTTCCATGAAAAAGCAGAAATATAAAAGACACAATTTTGAGAATCAAAGACAACCTTTATTTATGATTTTCATGATCAAAGCAAACGGATAAGCCCATACAATGTTAACTTTCATCTTGGGAAGAATGAAAGCTTTTTGCAAAGAAAAAACAAATTACTTTGAGACATGGATGCAAGAGGGAACATCATAAGTGACCCAGTTCTGGATTCTAACTCCAGGTGTCACATGATTTGGCATTTCCTGATCTTCTTCATCCTCCTCAATAGCATTAACTCTAGAAATTGTTGGATGGAGATAGCCTCCGCTGCAAAAAATATCATGATAGCTGCTCATAGTAGACTTTGACTTCAAACTTTCGCCTTTGCCATTCTTGGCGGAGAATCCTAAACCAGCATTGTTTTTGTTCACTGGAGGATCAACTATCTGTCCCCATACTTTACTTGGACCATTGCACACAACCTGCTGAGCATCCTTGAATGAAGTCATAGAGCTCTCATTCTCTCTTACATTATCAACAGACAGAGCTTGGAATTGCATCCCCATAACAACTTCATCTGCTTCTACAATACTGAAAGATGATAGATGAGGTATCAGCCATGCTTGCTCTCCATTTATAATAACCACTTTGCCTTCAAGTACAAATTTCAACTTTTGGTGTAAAGTGGAGGTGACATCCCCTGCTTCATGTATCCATGGTCTTCCTAGTAGACAACTATATACGGGTACAATATCCATGACTTGAAAAGTGATCTAGAACAGATGCAGGCCTATGTGAATAGGCAGATCGACCTCCCCAATAACTGACTTCCTTAACCCATCGAGAGCTTTGATAATAATACCACTTGGGCGCATAGGATCCCCTTGATATTTCAACTTCATCAGCGTACTTCTCAGTATCACATTCAAGGCAGATCCATTATCAATCAACACATTTGATAGTGAATCGCTTTTACAGTTCATGGATATGTGGAGAGCCAAATTGTGATTCCTCCCCTCATCAGTAAATTTATCATCGCAAAAGCATAGGTTATTACATGATGTAATATTACCTACCACACTGCTGAATTGATCTAACGACATGTCATACTCCATGAAGGCCTGGTCCAACACCCTTATTAAGGATTCTCTATGGGAAACATAATTCATCAACAATGCTAAGATAAATATCTTTGAAGGAGTCTGCAATAACTGATCCACAATTCGGTAATCGCTCATTTTGATTATCTTCAAAATATCATCTACGTCCATCTCTAGGGTAGTACCACTGGATTCCCCTGCAGCCTTCTTATCTTCAACACTTTCCACAACCTTCTTACCAGCATTATTATTTCTCCGAACAACTGGTGCAAATGCACGACCGCTTCAGGTCACTCTACTAGTCTCAACAATATTTCCAACACTAGACAAAGGATGGATGGGAACTTCCATACCGTCCTCTAAAATTGTAGCATTATACTTGTACGGTACAACTTTGTCTGATTTGTAAGGAATGGGCCCTGGTAAGAAAATCACCACAGGGGAAACAACTGGCTTACTACAATATTCAATTTCAACAGGGGAAGAATCACTGAAACACGGAACAATCACATTCACACATTCTTTATTAAATAATCATCGCCAGAGAACATACCCTCATCTGAGGAAAAGAATTCATCCCGCGGAAGCATATTCATCATATGATTCTTCCTCAGCCAAACAAACCTCAATCTCATTAACCTCATGGTAATCATCTCTTTGGCTTGAAACCTTGATAGTTCCATTATCCAACAACAACTGAATACCTTTTCTCACAATTGAGCATCCTCGGTAATCTCTACAACAAACCCGACAAGATCCATAGTGGTTCTCTACCTGACCAGCCATCTGGCAGAAAGTAGAATGCAATTATACGAGATCATCATTCATATTCCCCACATTAAATATCCGGAATTCTCCAGGAAATACAAATACCATATTCACTTCCTCCTTATACTCTGCCCTATGCATGATTATATGGACGAGGCCCTCATCCATCATCTCCTACAAATCAGCCTTTATCTTATCGCAACATTGTATATTAGTACTGCAGATAGCACAACCAGCATGGTCATGAGTGTAGTAACTAAACTCGCAAAGGTCTGTATGCATCTTTAGCAAGTATCCTCTAACCAAGTTAATATCATAAATTCGGAAATCCCCTGGACAACCAACAACCATGTTAACAACAGCTTCTCCTCCATGTTTTGGGAGAGGATTATCTTTTACATTAGGACTGACATCTTTCAAGGAAAAAAGGCCAGATCTAACCATTTTCTATACCTCGGACTTTAGAGGATAATCATTTTCTACATTATGTCCTGGTGCACCCTGATGGACAGCGCACATCTGATCCGCCTTGTAGTACCAAGGTAAAGGGGATGGTATAACAGGAGGTGACCTAGTCTGGACCAACTTTTTCTGGATGAATGTTAGGAGTAACTCTGCATAACTCATAGGGTTAGAGTCAAAAGGCTCTCTCCTCTGACTCTACCCTTGACTTCCCTGAGGGGCTGGTCTTTGATAAGCAATTGTAGTCAGAGCCACATTTACAACCGGAGTTACCGAGGCAACTAGTTGATGGCGTTGATGATTTCTTCTAGAAGGATTAACCCTTCTCTCTTGAATCACAACATTCGTCTCCCCCTCTTTTTCTTAATAAATCCATTTGATGGCTTCTTCACATTGTTGGAACCTTCACTTTTTGTCAGTCGACCTTCTCTTACAGCTTCTTCCAAACGGACGCCCATTCCCATTATTTCAGTAAAATCACTGGACACACTCGCCACCATTCTTTCATAATAAAGTGCTCCTAGTGTCTTTAGAAAAACATTTGTCACCTCACGCCATCTCTGTGCATATTCTTTAAATGATTCCCCGTCCTTTTAGACCATGGCCCTGAGTTGATCATGGTCAGGCGCCATGTCCATATTGTATTTGTATTGTATGATAAACGCTTCACCCAAGTCGTTAAGAGAATGAATATTGGCATTGTCCAGGCTCATGTACCATTTCAATGATGCAACGATTAAATTATCTTGAAAGAAATGAATCAACAGACATTGATCATCTGTATGAATAGACATTCTCCTTACATGAATTACCAAATGAGAATGAGGGCAAGTGTTGCCCTTTTAATTTTCGAACTACGGTACTTTTAACTTTGTAGGTATTTTCATATTTGGCACCAAACACATATCATTCACATTATGCCCAAACAACTATTATCCTCTGAGGGCTATCAACTCTTTCTGCATCTTATCAAACTGATCTTGAAAATTGTCCATTCGATCATAGAAACCCAAGCTTTCACTTGGTGGAGGAATAAGGCTATACACTTCATCATTAGTAAATGGGTCCATATTCACCGAGGGAGGTGCAGCATAATGAACCTCGTTTCTAGAAGCAGGGGTAACATGCACCACAAGAGGTGTGGGAGCAGCAACAGTATGAGTAAGAGGAGAAATCTGAGGATCCTGATTAAAACCTTCTGATATAAAGTTCTCTGGCATTCCCCAAGGATATCCCGGAGGCATACGATTCTGAACAACAATTGGAGTAGCAGAAATAGGAACAATTGGAGCTTCAATAGTAACCATTGCTTATTGAGGCTGAACAATTGGTGGCTGGTTCTGAGAAGCCACCAAATATTCCATCAGAGTAGTGAGATTAGCCATACTGGCCTTCAGAGCAGAAAATTCCTCGCGTAGCTCGTGATTCTCTTGTTCTAGGCTATCCGTCTTCCTTCTAAAATTAACTAGAGTATTGTACCAGTGAGACAGCTTGCTGAACGAAGTAAAGAAGCTCAGTAAGACACCTGGATATGCAAAAAAATTCAAGAAGTGTGTTCAATATGATGCATGATGTACAATGCACATGATTTATTTTATTATTATTTCAAGGGGCTTGAAGATTTATAGACAATTTTGCATATATCAAAGTAATAACTCATTTGAAATACTGGAAATTTTTATTATAATAACTTCAAAATGGATTACAAGCTTCAAGAATCCCAAGTACAAGATGAAAGTAAAGTCTAACACCCTAAGAAGAAAAGCTGATGGAGATCACTCTATATGCTAATGCTTCCCCGTAAGTCTGGTAATCTGAGCCTTCAATCTCTAGTTTTCTTCCGCATACCTAGTGGCGACCTCTTTCCAATCATCTGAATCATGAAGTGAACAACTAGGGCCTGATTGAGGCTTAGAGGAAAATAAATCCCCTTGCCTCTCCATCATCTCTACAACTTGACTCTCAAGAATCTCAATCAAGTCGTCTTTCTCCTTCAGGTCTACTCGGTAGGAGATCTCTAGAGTCTGGCATTTAAGTTTCTAAGCTTCCTTTTCCTGCTGCATCTTGACTAAAGAAAATTGGAGCTCTTCCATATCATCCAATAGGGGAGGAGTAGTCTCCATAAACAAATCAGACATAGGCGCTTCCCGATAATACGACATCTTCAACTGAATGGCTCTTGCTTGTATTCACTGGAGATATGGCTCCAAAGAAACAGCCCCCCTAGGTCCTAAGTCCTTCTTACTCTTCCTTTGAATGTGATGCTAGGCCTCCGCAATTTGCTTCATAGCTTCCTTATGATTTTCTCCCTCTTTCAGGAATAAACTACTCAAATGAAAATTATTTGGCTTATCCCTCATCAGATATCCAAGCTATCATCGTGCAAGAACCGGGTTATAGTTAATTCCTCCCTTTGTACTGAGAAGAGGTACATTGGGGAAATACCACAACTGTCAACAATCTCTACATCATGGTAAGCCCGATGATACCAAACAATATCTGAATGAGTAAGTTCCATGATCGTTGGAGCCCAACGAGGTTCCTTCCTGACATCCTAGAAAGCATCAGACCAAGGTAAATGATAAGTAAACCACTGATACATCAAAGGCGTGCAGCAGATGATCATCCCTCCATGATAAGGATCCAGAAGATGAATAGAGTAATAAGCATCACCTAATAATGTAAGAACCGGGTTTCCAATCATAAAGATCTTGATGGAATTGATATCAACAAATTTGTCTACATTAGGAAATAAGAACAATCCATAAGCAAGTAGAGAAAAGATGGCCTCTAAAGAAACAATACTCTTCATTCTAGTAAATTAGAAAGCTTTATCCAATAAGAACTGAGTTGGTAATCCTCTAATCCCTCCTTTGGTAGTCACGTGGGCTTCAACCTCAGACTTTCCCAAATGGATCAAAGCAACTATCTCATGGGATTTTGACTCCCCCTCCAAACCAGTAAAAGGAACACAATTGGTAATAGGCAAATCCAACAGATAAGAATACTCCTCTAGTGTAGGCATCAACTGATAATCATGGAAAGTAAATAATTGATAAATCAGATCATAGAATTGGACCAAAGTTGAGAGAATACCCTCATTCATCCTGAGCTTCATGAGAGAAATGATGGACCCATACTTCCTCCAAAAATCTACAAAACACTCAATCTCGGGAATCAGACTCATCAACTCATCTATCTTGGGATCTTTGAAACTGTACTTTCCGGTATATCTTTTTCCAGAATCCATAGTCAAAAAGTACCTGAGATATTAAAAAAGAGTCAACTTTTAAGTCCCTTGAAATAAAATGTCTTTAAGAGATGCTCATGGGTGCATGAATGCATGATGCAACAATCACACATAAGATCACAAACATAGGGTTCATAGGTTCGACGTCACGAGCATGAGGTCGAAGATACTACCCATAAGGTATGGTCTAAAAGTTATTACCTACAGAACAAGGTTCTAGAGGTTCCCAAAGTCTACAGCATTCCTTCGGATATTACAAACTTCTCGATTAACTCGGTAATTAGTAATATTCTCAAGAAAAACTCGTCTGAGCATAGTATCGCGTGACAGCTACTTCCGGATTACTCCGTTATAGCTTTCGCACTACACCTAAAAGGCCAAGATGGGTTAGGTATTCTATGATCCTCAGTTTCAACAGGCTCCTAGATCAAAAGCAGCACGTCTTCCCGATTACTGATAAACGATACTACAGTCAAAGGGGCCTCCACTGAGTGGGGGATCTCATGTCTCCTTTTTTGGGATTACTCCCTCAAAGTTAACATGACTATACCACCCGTCCTATCTTAAGCTTGCCCAAGTCCGGGTATATGATATATGATAAATCACCAAGCACCCCGAAAACCAGGAAAATCCATACAAACATATATACAACATATAATATACAATAAACAGTTAGCACGTATACAGATAAACAAAGATAGACTCAACCCACATAGGGATGAACCAACAAGAGGTGAACCTTTCCCCAGTGAAGTCGCCATTTTTTGTAGCAGTTAAAATGTTGAGACTAAGCCATTGGATTGACTTGACTCACACAGATCAAAATAAAAATCATCACCATGCTTTATTGTTTCCAAAGGAATGGGAAAATAGAGAATAACCCAAAAGATGGGGAAAGATTCTAAGTAAGAGGGTTGGTTATGCAAAGGGAAGGTATTAGCACCCTAAACATCTACGGTACTCCGCATGAACGTTTTTGTAAAATCTGTATGTTTTGGCTATAAAATGTTGTATGGAAATAGATTGTGATGGTGAGGAAAGAAGTATATTTTTTATGATTTTTGCACCCACCACGGTTGCGAATCTTTAGTTCCTACGTACCATCTTCCGTGCAATAGGGGATCAGAGTACACATAGTTCCTCTTTTAAAAATTTTAAAACACAAGTGTGTTGGTTGATTTTAAGAGACAAGACATCATTGTCATTGTCCGTGTGGAAAACATACTTACTACCCACAATTATGAGAAAGGAAAATTAGCATCATCTCAAAGTGGAGGATATGGCTTGGATTTCAAAATCAACAATGTCTCACTCAACACCCAAGTGGAAAATATCTCACTTCACTACATATTGTAGAAGTATAGTTGTTTGCATCACTATAAGGATTGACAAGAGTATAATATTTTGAGAAATTTGTTTAAAGATAAAATCAAAAATAGCAAAATAGTTTGAATAAGACTGATTGACTTTTAGTCTTCTCAGAGAAATGTCCAAGTATTATTAAATTGATTAAAGTTTGATTAAAAAAAGGTTTTGAAAATGCATGGACATAAGTCCAAGTTTATTATGAAAGTGGTTCAAGTTTAGAAACAATAAGAGTTTTCCAAAGGAGGGAGAAGATTTTTGAAATTAAAGAAGATGGGAGGAGATGAAGAGACTTTCCTAAAGCATAAGGTAAAAGCTAAGGAAAAAGAACCATCTAACCAACAAGAAGCCAACAATTGAAACAATGAGTCAATGTAGAATTCCCATCCTTTGGATTTGAAACCAAATAAGCTGAGATGATAAACCTCTTAAGAAAACTAAACTCCAATTGCATTAAGTCTTTACAAAAATTGGGCAGAGTAATCATTGTATACAGGTGAATTCCATATCACAGACTAAGCATGTAATCATAATAACCTGCACACAAAACAAACAAACAACCCAATATCTTGGGGTAAACCCCAAGAACTCCAGACAAGATAATAATCAAGGTCACAAGGTCTCAAGGTAGGCCACAGCTTCTAATCCTAAGTCCAATAAGTCCACCACTCCAAAATGCCAAGGATAGTAACCAAGTAGTCCAAGTAACATTAAAGCTTTTTAGGGTCCATGTTTATTATTAGGTATCTTAAAAAAGAAATGAAGAGTTCAAGTGAGCAAAATAAAAATGACATGAAGATAAAGGCTCAAGTGAGTAAAGATAAAAATAGCATGAAATATAAATGCTAAAGTAAATGGTACATAAAGTAAAAGCATAAAATAAAAGCATAAAAAAATAAAGTCAATTATTAGGAATTAGTAGTTAGTTGGATGACCATCTTTAAACTTGTATTTGGACCTCATTATAGGATTGGTAGAACCAAAGCCTCTCAACAACAAGTTGCATTTACTTTTTGTCAAGTATATCATCCATTTAAGAATTCTCAATATAACACTTAATGATCAATGATGTTTAAGTGGTCCGCTTTGACCAAAATTGATGAAGTTCCATTAGAGGATTGATAGAACCAAAGCCTCCTAACAATTGATATCAAGGTTATTGGATCAAAGGGTTCAAATTAACATACTTGGGCTTGCAAACATAGTTTTGGGCCACGAATGATCATTTTCTCAAATCGGGACAAAATTTAGCGATATGTTAAGCAATCGTATGTGAACTTATATAGAAATCACACCTATTTTGAGGCCGGTCAATAGCATTCTATGCACCTCATGTTTTGAGACATGATATATAAATCATGCTCCAATAATATTTGGTACAACAAGAATGGGATAAGATGAAGAGGAAATGGGAAATGAATAAATCACATTTGAACCAAAATTTAATCAAACTATTATTAAAGTCATTAATCCATTTTTATGGAGTTAGACTGAACACCATGGATCTAATGATGTTAATAAAGTTCATGATCAAAATTTTAATCCAAGATCAGCCAGAATATATTTAAAAAGTAAGATTATATTTAAAATAAAAGTAAAAGGTTTTTAAAATGATTATAAAGCGGAAATAAAAGAGAATAATAGCAACTATATTCAAATTAATCAAGAAAAAATAAGTAAGACCATAGAAAAATCAGGAATGAACTCAAATGTTTATATGAAAATTTTGGTAATTTTTTAAAATCAGAAACTATTTTTAAACTAATTTAAATTGCTCAAATAAAGAAAAAACAGATAAAAATTAGTAAAAGTAAAGATAAAATTCCACAAAAATTTCAGAAGGTCAGAAACAATGAAAATGATTTTTATAAAAAATTCCAGAATTAAAAATGTCAGAATGTAATTTTTAAACAATTAAAATAAAGCAAATATGGTAAAAATTATGAAAAATACCAAACATCAAAATAAAAATATGAAAAAATATTCATGAAGTTATAAATAATTCAAAGTATTTTTGTATATTTTTTTCATTATTTTTGGATAAAAAATAAAAGAGTTATGAATTTTTGAAATTTAAAACAATTAAAATATAAAATCAAAAAATAATAATAAAACTAAAAAATGTGGACCATCAGATCATTGTCAAAACGCGTTAGTAAACTGATCAAGTGGACCAGACGCGCTGTGCTTGATATGGACCTTACTTGAAGATGCATTGGATCAGAAAAGGGCAAACAGTAAAAACAAAACAATTAGCACGCTATCATTGGTTGAGACAAGACATGTCATCATCTTCAACCTCCAGACGCTCTGCAATGGAGATTTTATGAGTTTTTTCAAACGACAAATTAGAATCCCAGACTAGTATCATTGGATTCGTCTCTTCAAGACGATCCTAACACCACCATCGCGCCAAATTTATATAAAGTGTGCAGGGAGATATGGATCAAAAACTCAAAATAGTGAGCACCTTTCAGTTGAGATTTTTCTCTCAATTCTCAATGAATTTAAAAATTGTAAGAAGCACAAGAATCAGAAGAAGGAGTAGAGTAAGTTAGTGCTTCACTTGGATCCAAATGGTGGAGAATTCTACCTGTTCGAAGTTCAAGAGTGAAGCCCTGGAAGTGGACTTCTGTAGCTTGAATTATAGCCTGTTCTGCTTGGTTTGAGTGCTAGAGAGTTTGTATAATGATGAAGGATGATGATTGTTCAAAGAATTTTGGAGGAAAAGGCTTAAATCTCAGAAAATGATTTCAAAAATTTGAAGTTCGTGTGTGGTTTTGACAGGGTGTGTTTGGCTCTTAAAGCTTGAGGAAATGAATGAGGGATGATCCTCTATTTATATAGAAGTCAATGGGATGCTCAAGCGTGCAAAATGATGAAGTTTGGAGGGAATTCGTGTGAATTTGCAGCATGGGGAAAGTGTGACTAATTTTTTTATATCAAAACTCATCCAAACTTTGCGTTTTGATGCACTAATCACTTCTGGAAGTTCAATAAACATGTTTAGGAGAAAAAACGCGCAACAATGAGTCAAAGTTGAGAAAAAGAGGTCGACTTTCCATACTTAGAAAATTTTTAAGTTTTTCTTCAAAAATGACTTATAATGTCTTGCATCCAAACATGACCTTCCACTTGAAATTTGCTCTTGACCACAAAATATGGCATGAAATAGATCTCTTTAATGGAATTTTTAGACTTGAACCATTCAAAACCTCCAAAAATTGAGAAAGTTATGACTTGTTGAAGTTGGCAAAAATTCACAAAATGACCTATAATATTTTCCATCCTTAGGGCATCTTCCATCCATTTTCACACTTTGCACATAAAAGAAAGGTTGAAGTTAACATCTTCAAGATCATTATGGAAAACGAATGGGCTCAAGGTGATAAAAATGGATCAAGTTATGATCATTTGAAGTCACATAAAGGGATTTTGAAGGTTCGCCTGGAGGACTTGTAATCTTTCTTCATCATCAAGTTTCTTCCATACAAAATTTCTTTGAAACTTTTGAAGTGATTTGTTAATAACACTTTAAAGAGAAGGATGCCTTTGGAATCACTCAAAAATACCAAAAAATGAGCAAGATGTTCCCCTTTGAAGTTCAAAACCCTTACTCCTAGAGCAAGAAAATGCCTTGGGAATCCTTTGCAATTTTGACCAACCTTCTTGCACAAATACCTTTTCCATGTGAATATAAGTTTTTGAGGATGACAATGAGAAACCATAGCAACCAAAACCAATTCCAAATATTGAGATTTGAGGGAGATATGCACTTGTGATCATTGAAATTAAAGACTTATCAAATTGAGTCAAACTTCTTCAATCAACCCTTGTACTTTTGAACTAATTTTGACAACTTGAGGCATGATGAATCATAAAATACTTTGTCATGATATTATTTCAAAACATCTTTAATGATGAGGCTTGAATCTCAATGAAACTTTGTTGGCGGAGGCACAAAAGTGAACTCATGAATCCCTAGATCAATCTTGATGGAATGTGTTGTGTTTTCACCTACATCATCAACAATTAGGGCAAACAAACATTGTATTTATTAGTTAAAGGATAATCAAAACAAAACATAGATGATCACAAAGTACAAGTCAAGGTGCTTGGTGATTCCTCCTAGAGAAAAAACTAAAGATAGGGAGAAGAACCAAACCCTAATGTGATCTTGTTGTGATTGAATTGATATGATATGATGAAGGGATCTTAGGGGTAAAAAAATGGGGTACAAGAGCTGGTGTTCCTACCTACCAAGGAAAATACGCCCAAGCAAACCCGTATTCAAACACTTATAATCCTGGCTGGAGAAATCACCCAAAATTTTCATATAAGAGAAATAATGCTTTATGTCCACCAAACCCAACACCTGCTATTCCACCTGGATATCAGAAAGGAGCACTATCTACTCCACAAGCACCTAGAAAGGAAAATCTGGAGATCATGATGAAAAACTTTATGAAAACTCAAGTCCAATAAAACAAATATTTTGCAAATCAAAATGCTCATACGAGTGAATTGATGAAGCAACTATCGAGTAAGCTTGATGCTATGGCTACACATAACAAAATGTTAGAAACCCAAATTTCTCAAGTAGCCCAACAACAAGCAATAATAGCAGCCCCAGCTGGAAAATTTCCCATCCAATCATAACCAAACCCAAGAGGTCATGCTAACGCTATTCAGTTACAAAGTGGAACCAAACTAGATGGACCAGTAGACCCAAGACTCATAAATCCATCAATGTATAAAAATTATTGTAATGAAACTGAAAAGGTGAACACACCACAAGAAGATGGAAAAGAGGACAAAAGAGAATAGGATGTA
Organism: Vicia faba; assembly: GCA_948472305.1. NCBI lineage: Eukaryota > Viridiplantae > Streptophyta > Magnoliopsida > Fabales > Fabaceae > Vicia > Vicia faba. Next base: position 721,065,001 of record OX451740.1, on the reverse strand, counting down.
GAGAAAAAATCACCTTATGTGCCTCTGCCACCATATAAACCCTCTATACTTTATCATCAAAGATTAGCTAAGAATAAAACTAAAGGACAATTCAAGAAATTTGTAGAACTTTTGAAACAGATGAACATCACCGTACCATTCACATAATCTATCATGCGAATTCCCTTGTATGCTAAGTTTCTTAAAGAAATCCTATCCAACAAGAAAAAAAATAAGGATAATGAAACAGTTATGCTCACTGCTGATTGTAGCGCTATAATTCAAAAAACATGCCTCCTAAACTGAAATATCCAGGTAGTTTTTCCATACCATGTGTAATTGGAAAATATATCATAGACAATGCTCTATGCGACTTAGGAGCCAGTGTCAGTTTAATGCCCTTATCCATGTGTAAGAAAATTAATTTAGGGAAACTTAGACCAACAAAGATGTCTCTACAACTAGCAGACCGTTCTGTTAAATATCCAGTAGGTATGCTAGAGAACATTCCTGTGCATATAGGTCAATTTTATATACCTACTTATTTTGTGATAATGGACATAAAGAAGGATTCCAACATACCCATTACTTTAGGAAGACCCTTTTTAGCCACAACCGAGGTTATCATAGATGTGAAGAAAGGGAAGCTAACTTTTGAAGTTGGTGAAGAAAAGGTCAGATTTATTTTGGCTCAATTCCTGAAAGCTTCGGCTATAGAAGATACATGCTGCTTCCTACATATCATTGACAAATGCGTGAAGGAAATGGAAATGGAACCATCTAAGTACATTGAAGTACTAAAGATTCCAGCACCTTCTATATTCGAAGACGATAATTGGCGTGAGCCATAAGTAGATGATAGTCTGAGGGAATTTCTATAACTAACACCAGATCCTATTCTAAGCCCAGAAAAACCATCAGTAAAACTTAAAACACTGCCCAAAAACCTAAGGTATGAATTTCTAGATACAAAGTTTGAAAGACCAATAATAGGCAATGTTGAATTGGGACAGATAGAAACTAAAAAAGTTACTACATGTCTTGAGAAAGTATCCTACTGCTATAGGGTATAACATCTCATATCTAAAAGGAATAAGTCCCTTTATATGTATTCATCGTATTATGATAAAGGATGATTGTAAAATCTCTAGAGAGCATCAACGAAGGATAAATCCCATTATAAGTGATGCCGTAAAAAAGGAGGTGCAAAAGTTGTTAGAAGCAGGAATTATATATCTGATATCGGATAGTACTTGAGTTAGCCCAGTACATGTCATACCAAAGAAGGTAGGTGTTACGGTTGTTAGTAATGAAAAAAGTGAGATTGTCGCAAAGTGAATTCACACTGGATGAAGGATGTGCATAGACTATAAAAATCTGAATAAAGCCACCTAGAAGGATCATTTCCCTTTACCATTCATTGACCAAATGCTTGAACGATTGACTAAACATTCTCACTTATGTTATTTAGACGGATGCTCAGGATTCTTTCAAATTCCCATTCATCCTGATGACCAAGAAAAGACTACATTTACATGCCCTTATTGTACATTTTCCTATCGATGTATGTTGTTTGGACTGTGTAATGCTCTCACAAGTTTTCAGAGATGCATGATGGCCATATTTTCTTACTTTATAGATAACATAATGGAAGTATTTATGAACGACTTCTCTATTTATGGACAAAGTTTTGAAGGATGTATTTTGAATCTAGAAATGGTATTAGAACGATGTGTTAAAGTTAAATTAGTGTAGAAATATAAATCATAGAAAATCTTCAACCTCCGAAAACTGTAAGAGAAGTTCGTAGTTTTCTAGGACATGCTGGTTTTTATCGGCGATTCATTAAAGATTTATGTAAGATAACCAAACCACTAATCGGTTTACTGATTAAAGATGTTGAATTCATATTTAATGAGGATTTCTTAAAAGCATTTGAACATCTGAAAAATGCTCTTATCGCACCCATTATGCAACCATCTGATTGGATTAAACCATTTGAAATAATGTGCGATGCAAGTGACTATGTTGTAGGAGGTGTCTTAGGACAACAAGAAGATAAAAAACTTCATGTGATATACTATGCAAGTAAAACCTTGGAAAGTGCACAAATGAACTATGCTACCACAGAGAAAGAACTCCTTTCTGTTGTGTCTGCTTTACATAAGTTTCACTCTTATTTAGTAGGGGCCAAAATAATTATCTATACTGATCATGCTGCAGTTAGGTACTTGTTGAATAAGAAGGACGCTAAGCCCAGACTTTTAAGATGGATTCTGCTATTGCAAGAATTTCATTTAGAAATCAAAGATAATAAAGGTATTGAAAATGTAGTAGTAGATCGTATTTCTAGAATCAAGTACTTAGAACCCGAACAAGTCCCCATCAATGATGATTTTCCTTACGATCGACTTATAGCCCAATTAGAAGATGAGAGAAAAACAAGTGAATGCTCTCTAATTTATCATGACGCAGAGACTAATGAAGTAGTGGATTCAATTTTCACCAAAACTACTCTAACGTGGTATGCTGACTTTGTTAACTACCTAGCAGCTAGGGTACTCCCACCAGACATAACATACCAGCAAAATAAGAAATTCTTCTATGATCTTAAACACTATTATTGGGATGAGCCCCTGATTTTCAAAAGAGGAGCAGGTGGTATCTTCCATAGATGTGTCCCTAAATCAGAAGTAAATGATATCATATCTCATTGCTATTCTAAACCTTATGGAGGGCATGCGAGCACTTCAAAGACTTGTGCAAAAATATTGCAATTTGGCCTACTCTATGGAAAGATGTCCATTTCGCGGTTATAAATTGCGACCGGTGCCGACACACTGGAAATATCTATAGAAGGGACGAGATTCCAATGAAATATATATTAGAAGTGGAGGTCTTTGATGTATGGGGTATAGATTTCATGGGGCCATTATCATCTTCTTTTGGCAATAAATACATACTCGTTGCTGTTGATTACATATATAAGTGGATCGAGGCAGTATATTCTCCTACTAATGATGCACGAGTGGTCATAAAACTCTTCAAGAATATAATTTTTCCTAGATTTGGTGTACCAAGGTTTGTCATTAGCGATGGTGGATCACATTTCATTTCTAAACTTCTTGAGAAACTGTTGTTCAAATACAGAGTCCGTCACCGAGTGGTGACACCTTATCATCCTCAAACAAGTGAACAAGTTGAGGTTTCCAATAGATAAATTAAGCAGATCTTAGAGAAAACTGTTGCGACTTCTAGGAAAGATTGGTCTGCAAAACTTCATGAGGCTCTGTGGGCTTATAGGACAACTTACAAAACTTTGATAGGAAACACTCCATTCAAACTAGTTTATGGAAAATCATATCACCTGCCTGTAGAGCTAGAACATAAAGCCTATTGGGCCATTAAAACTCTAAAAATGAACTACACAACCGCATGTGAGAAAATAATTCTAGATGTCCATGAATAAGAAGAAGTTAGACTAGATGACTATGAAAATGCCCAAATCTATAAGGAAAGAACCAAGAGATGGCATGATAAAAGGATAACGAGGCGGAGATTTAATGAGGGTGACATAGTTTTACTCTTTAATTCTCGACTTAAACTATTTCTGCGAAAACTTTGTTCTAGATGGTCTGGTTCTTTCGAGGTTGCAAGAGTTTTCCAAAGCAGAGCAGTGGAAATAAGAGGGAAATATAATGAGACTTTTGTTGTGAACGGGCAGCGACTTTAGAATTACCATAGTGTAGAAAATAAGGATTTCTACATGAGTTACAAGTTAGAAGAGACCCCCTCTCTTCCATACGATTAGCCTTTTTTCCGATCTTGTGTCAGACCCTGGCGTTAAACAAGGCATTGCATGAGAGACTACCCACAATCTTTATTATATTATATTGCTACTATTAATTTTACTATTTTTGTTTTCCTTTTCCTATTTTATCTTATTTTTCATCTATATTATTTTACTTTACTATGATTACTATTATTTTATCTTTTGTGTTTCATTAATCCTATTTTATTTTTATTATTACTATTATTATTATTTAATCCTAACTGCCCTAAGCAATAATATCTAATTCATAGAATAATATTGTTTAATTTCAGGCTAGATTTGCTTAAGATAGCTTATCACCACCTTAAGAGAATGGAGCGAGTTGATGACATGGAGATTATTTTTAGGAACGAAGCCCAGAGGCACCATTTTGATGTTTTAGCTTAGAGGGAGATGACATTGCCTATTTACCCTGATGGACTCACTTTGGTCATCTTAGGAATTCGTGACAGTGTGATGTACTTGCTTAACCAGATTGGTTGTGATAACTTTTCTGTGAGGAAGAGGTTATGTAACGCCCAAACTTTTAGAATTTATTTATTTAATGAATTATTAGGAGTGTTTATGAATAATGGAAGTTTAATATGATTATATGTGTGATGTGTTGACACGTGGTTGCTTATGATGTGAAACATGTGATGTGAATGAAGAGATTAAATGCATTGGAATAATTAGATGATTATTTAGTAATTATTTAAATTATTATTTAGAAAAGAATAATAGGAATAATTATTTAAATAGAATTATTTTAGTTAGAGTGGTATGTTGGTAATTAGTAGGAAGAGTGAGGACGTGACGGTAATTTGGGGTGGGTTAAGTAAGGGCAATTGAGAAAGATATTAGGGGTCCTTTGTGATAACAGAGAAATAGAGAGAGTTATATGATTCATTCTATGCGATAAAAATATTGGGAGAAGAGCAAGAGAAGAGGCTAGGGCACAGAGATTGGAGGAGATCACTGTAAGAGGCACGGAGAACAGAATCAATCACCCGAAACAATAAGGTAAAGGGTTTTTATCTGATTATTATATTTGATCTAAGTGGTAGATAGATGTAGGATTTTGCCTTAGGTATTGACAATGGGGATTTTGTGTTGTTATGGTGAAGAATTGATGGAATTATGATGAATCTTGACCCGTAATTATGGTATAATTGATGTAGTATACAAAGTTATTGTTATATGATGATTCCCCATGACTATATAATGTTTTAGGACCTATCACATGATGAAATCGCATGGAAAATTGGTCTGGTGTAGTGCTGAATTGCAAATAGGAAAATGATGTTTGTAGAGGATCGCCGGGCGACGGGTCCTGTGTCGCCGAACGATAGTGTTTCGCCAGGCGAAGGTGGGGCGAACCAGGGAAGGAAAATGGGGTGCTCGTCTCTGTAATGTTTCGCCGGGTGATTGATGGGTTTCGCCGGGTGATGGTTGGGAGAAGTTGAATGTTAGACTGAAATCTTGAAATGAGCATAACTTTAGTTTTAGAGCTCAGAATGAAGTGATGTTCAAAGCTATGCATAGCTAACATAGTATGCTATAATTAGATGAAATAAAATGAATACTTAGGAGTATTTTTATAAGACCTAAGTTAGAGTAAGAATATGTTCCATGCATTGAATCACAATGACGATTTGTTTAACTATGATGATATGTTTCTATTATGATTATGTGATGACGTTATGACAATGTTTTGATTACATGAGTATATATGATGATTAAATGAGTATACATGATGATGTTTTATGTACGATGTTTATTAATACATGAATGATGGTGTGTATGACTAGTTGTGGTCATTTATATTTGTTGTTGCGTATCATGCATTCATAGGACAACTTTGGTCTGTTTTGATGAATTAAGATGATGGTCCAGTGATTTTGTCTCAATCCCTTTGTGCGGATTTGGGATGTCTATGATTTTCTCATGTTCCAAGTTATAATTGATCCTATGATTGGGGTCTTTGGAGGGTGATGGCACAGTGTCCATCAAGAAGAATTGGTACCACATGCATGAGTCTTTGTCCTTGCACTACATCTTATGTGGCATTGCATGGTTCTTAATTTGATGATGTTGTATTGTGTTGGTTGAGCTTGAAATATGAATTTTTTGAGTCGATTATGGTGATGCTTTTGGTTTATTCTGCTATATCTATTATTTGTAAGTACGAAGTGCGCCTAAGAGGGGGGGGGGGGGGAGGGGGGTGAATTAGGTACTTTTTAAAATTCTCGTTTTTAGTGATGATGGTTCTTATTTTTCTGGTTATAAGATATTTTAGGAAAGCTTAAAAATGCAGAAAAATAAAGAGACACGGGCAATATATCCTGGTTCCCCTCACAGTCCGAGAGTACTCCAGTCCCCTTTCAACATGAAAGAGATTTCCTTATTGTGGCAAACTTACATAAGAACTACCAACCAAACCAAGAGCAATCCTCTTGGACCAAGAATAATCCTCTTGGATTTTCACTAAGTTACCTATGAGAATAATCCTCTCAATGTAACTACACTTGTATCCAACAACTTGGAGAAACAAGATTTCAACAAAAACACTTAAACTTAATTCCAACAATCCTGGAAAATAAGTAAGTAAAAACAATTTGTGAGTTTGAGTGGGTAGAGTATATTGATCACTTAAGAGTGATTTTGATAATGTATAATCTTCTTCTTTCAATAATAATATTATACAAAGACTCAAGATATATTTGCTCAAAGTTTTCTGTTTTAAAGTATGAAAGTAAATGCAGAAAACTTATGCATGAAAATGAAGAACGCTTGAGTTTGTATTTTTAAAGTTCAGAAAGATATTATGAAAGAAGGTTTTGGATCTGAATTTAAAATTGAATATTTATATGTTCATAACACCCTTTTGAAACATCATGAAGATCTGGAATTGTATCATGAAAAAATGCCAAGTTTGAGTGAAAAGATGCAATGAAAAGGCATGATCAAAAGGTATGAACAAAGCTGTAAATTTTCAAATTCGTGCAGTGTGTAATCAATTGCACCTTTAGTGTAATCGATTGCACAAGGTTTTTAACAGCTATATTTTCAAAATTTTAAGAGTGCAATCGATTACATCAACAATGTAGTCGATTGCAGGCTAAGTCAGTAGCAAAATTTAACTGAGTGCAATCGATTGCACCAACTATGTAATCGATTGCATGCTAAGACAGAATCAATTATTTTGAAAATTTTAAGTGTGCAATCGATTGCACTAACTATGTAATCGATTGCATAAAGAAACAAAAGCAAAATATTTGGAATTTTTGAAGAGTGCAATCGATTGCAGTAAGATGTAAATCGATTGCATGCATATGAAAAGTGAAAATTAATCTTTGCAAAGATTGAGAATGATTCTTAAACTATTTCTTTTTCATTTTTGAGCATCTATATCTTAAGATCAAAGTAGATAATATTATTATACCTTTAAAGTTGTAGAGAGCTTTGATTGAAGATATTATCCTTAGATGCTTAGATGCTTGACCAAAGTCTTTGCCTTCTTTTGTAAGCCATGGTTTGTCTTCGTCAAAATAAAAGCTTTATTTGAGAAGCTTGATTTCACATTCTCCCCCTTTTTGATGATGACAAACAATCTTTCTTTATGTGGAGTACTTTCCGGAAGAGCTTCTCCCCCTAAGATGCAAAACTCCCCCTATGTAGGAGAGGGTTGGAATCCTTGCAATTCTTCATCTTGAATGGAGAGTACCTTGAAAAATAAGACATGGAAGATACAAGCATAAATTACCATACATCTTTCTCCCCCTTTGACATTATCAAAAAGAAGGAAAAGATGCTTCAAGCAAATAATAATCGAGCAATATTTTAAACAAATGATAGAATTAAAGCATTAACAAACATTGTTTAAGAGTTACACACATTGAACAATGAAACATTTAAATATCAAGATAATAAGATAACAGAAAAACAATATTCAGCCAGAACATTTTAGGGGTGATAAACGTCTGGATGATTGTAGGACCAGCCTTGGTTTGGGAATTGTTGTTGGAGTGGTGGTTCTGAGTAATGAGGAGGAGGAGCAGCTGGGTTGTTTGGGTCGTAAGGTGGGATATGCAGGTGAGAGTAAAGGTATGAGAATTGTTGGTTCACATCCGAGCAGAAATCATTTATCCGGGTTGTGGTGGAGTCATTTATTGCACTCCATTGACTGTGGATGTTGGTGTTCATAGAAGCAAACTGTTGAGCCATGTAGTCCATGAGATCTTGGTTGCTTGGACCAGAGGGAGCAGTAGGAGGAGGAGGCATAGCTTCACCGCCTTCAGCTTCTTGGTCATCATCTTCGTTGCCAACAACATCTTCACCAATATAGGTGATCGTCTTTTTTTCTGGATTAAAGTGTACGCCCATCCTTGAATCAACATTCTTAATTGAAATTCTATTTAAGATCAGATCCATATCCACCTTTTCAAAACCGCTAAAATCTATACCAAATTCCTCCAAAATTAAGGTGACGAAATAAGCATATGGAAGAAATTTTGATTTTTCATCCACTCTCAGCATATGCATCATCATCATTCTTGCCCAGTTTACATTAATCCCTTTCTTCCTTGCATAAATAAGCTGCATCTCGAAGTCGGTAACCGTGCAATGGTTTCCAGCCCTTGGGAAAAGTATATAGACCAAGAAATAATGAAATAAACGATCGTCTATATAGAGGTTACCTGCACTCCAAGAATCTCTGGAAGGAATTACTCCGCCAAGACCACGTATCCGTTTGGCGCGAAATTCAGCTTCACTTAACCGCCCAATGCTGTAAAAGAATCCCTTTTTCGTATAGCCATCCCATATCTCGTCTTCAAGATCATATAGGAAGCTTCGGGTGAAAGGAATATGCAAGATCTCACCAACAACCTGAGGAGTTAGAGAGATACGAGTGCCCAACACATATGTGACAATCTTTTCCTTGTAGGGGGTTAGATTACTGAAAAACATTCTTACCAGATCTGGGTAGTATGGACCATACGAAGAAATCAATGGTTCCAGACCATAAGCAGCTAGATCGTTCTGAAATGAAAAACATTCTTTAGGGAAGGAGGAGAGAATACCATACTTAGGGTTGGAAACAATTTTCCTTTGGAATTCTTTGACAAATCTGACTTCTTGTTGCTCAGTGAGAGTTGACAGCAGTGGATTGGATGATGAGTCAATCTTCTTTTTCCCTTTATCTGAAGCTGATGCCTTTCTCTTGGTTCTTGAAGCCATGAAAATGGTGTTTTAGATTTTGTGTTTTTAGGGTTTATGTGAGAGAGAGAAGGTTTTGGGAAAGAGAAAGCTTTTGTGATTTTGGTAGGTATGAGATGAGTTATTAGAATTGAAGTGTATTTATTTGTCTTGGGAATATGAGAGATAAATTCTGACCAATATTAATTTTCTGTCATAAAAGCAACTTTCAGTGCGTGCAATCGATTGCATTACCTTGTGCAATCGATTTGCACATAAACAGAACCAAAAATTAAAGCAAAAATCACATAGTGCAATCGATTGCAGTAAAGGTGCAATCGATTTGCACATGAAACAAAATGGACAGAACTAAAAAATTTCTTTGTGCAATCGATTACACTCTTTGTGCAATCGATTTGCACTCACAAAAAATTGTCCAAAACCAAATTTTTCTTGAAAATATAAGTATCACATAGCATAAAAACATATATAGCAAATATAAAATCATATATAAGAGAAATATCAAGGGTAGAATGCACCTTATACGCCGCATTCGTCAAGAATGCCGAGCTCTCGCAGAATTTTATAGAATGGTTCTTTTGCCAAAGGTTTGGTGAAGATATCGGCAAGTTGATTATGAGTATCTACAAAGGTTACCTCGACATCTCCTTGAAGAACATGGTCACGGAGAAAATGATGTCGAATGTCTATATGTTTGGTCCTTGAATGCATGACGGGATTCTTTGTGATATTGATTGCACTTGTGTTGTCGCATCTTAGAGGAATGCACCCTAGATCGAGTCCGTAGTCACGAAGTTATTGTTTTAGCCATAAAATTTGAGCGCAACTACTACCCGCTGCAATATATTCAGCTTCGGCCGTTCTTAGAGCAACACATGATTGTTTCTTGCAGGCCCAATATACTAATGCATTACCAAGAATGTGACAAGTTCCACTTGTGCTCTTTCTATCTGTTTTACATCCTGCATAATCCGCGTCAGAATAACCAATTAAGTTGCAGATACAACCTTTTGGATACCATAATCCTACATTTGTTGTCCCTTTGAGATACTTCATGATCCTCTTTACCTCCGTGAGATGAGATTCCTTTGGGTTAGCTTGAAAGCGGGCACAGAGACAAACACTGAACATTATGTCAGGACGGCTTACCGTCAAACATAATAAGGAGCCAATCATACCTCGATATTTAGTGATGTCGATAGAAACGCCTGATTCATCTTGATCAACATAAGAACCAGAACCCATAGGTGTAGACATTTCTTTGCAACTATCCATGTCAAACCTTTTCAAGAGTTCTTTGCAATATTTGGATTGGTTGATGAAGATGCCATCTTTAAGTTGTTTGATTTGAAGTCCAAGAAAATAGTTCATTTTTCCCATCATGGACATTTCAAATTCTCCTTGCATCATTGAAGATAACTCTTCACACATTTCTTGATTTGAAGAACCGAAGATGATGTCATCAACGTAGACTTGTGCTAGCAAAGTGTCGCCTTTGATTTTCTTGATAAATAGAGTCTTGTCAACTTTTCCTTTTTCGAAACCCTTTTCGCATAAGAAGTTGCTTAAACGATCGTACCATGCCCTTGGTGCTTGTTTCAGTCCATAGAGAGCTTTTCTTAATTTAAATACATGATATGGATTCTTGAAGTCTTCGAAACCCGGGGGTTGCTTGACGAATACTTCTTCAGTGATATATCCATTCAAGAATGCGCTTTTGACGTCCATTTGGAAAAGCTGAAAATTTAATGAACAAGCATAGGCAAGTAAGAGACGAATAGCTTCTAACCTTGCAACTGGAGCGAAATTTTCTTCAAAGTCTATTCCTTCTTCTTGATTATAGCCTTGTGCTACCAATCTTGCTTTGTTGCGAACAATTATTCCATTCTCGTCAAGTTTGTTTTTGAACACCCATCTTGTTCCTATAATGTGTTTGTTGCTTGGCCTAGGAACGAGTTCCCAAACTTGATTCCTTTCAAATTTATTCAATTCTTCTTGCATAGCTATAGTCCATTGGTCATCACCTAAAGCTTCATCAACTTTGGAGGGTTCAATTTGAGAGACAAACGCCATGTTTAGGCAAGCATCCTTGAGATTTAATCTTGTAGACACGTCTTGACTTATATCACCAATTACTTTATCAATAGGATGATCTCTATGAGTTCTCCATTCTTTTGGTAGATCATTGAGATTCTATTCTTGTTGAGGTGATTTTTCTAGTTGAATGGATTGATCCTTGGAAGAATTTTCTTGAGGACCTTCTAAAATTTCATCATCATTATCACAAACAATATTATCCTTCTTGGAGGGGTTAGTTTCATCAAACGAAACATGCATAGATTCTTCAATAGTCAAAGTTCTTTTGTTGTAAATTCTATATGCTTTACTAGAAAGTGAGTAACCAAGGAATATACCTTCATCGGATTTCTAATCAAATTTACCCAAATTATCTTTGTCATTGTTAAGGACAAAGCATTTACACCCAAAGATATGAAAGAAAACAATATTTGGTTTTCTCCCTTTGAAAAGTTCATATGGAGTTTTCTTTAAGATTGGTCTAATGTTAACTCTATTGCTAACAAAACATGCCGTACTCACCGCATCCGCCCAAAAGTATTTTGGAAGATTTGAGTCGCTAAGCATGGTTCTAGCAAGTTCCACAAGAGACCTATTCTTTCTTTAAACCACTCCATTTTGTTATGGGGTCCTTGGTGCCGAGAAGTTGTGAGATATTCCATGTTCTCCACAGAATTCTTCAAACAGAGCATTTTGGAATTCTCTGCCATAGTCACTTCTTATTGAGGCAATTGTTAAAGACTTCTCATTCTGAATTTGTTTAGCATACTTCTTGAACGCCTTGAATGCATCACTTTTCTGCACTAAAAAGAATGTCCAAGTATATCTAGAGAAATCGTCAACAATAACCAAATCATATACATTACCTCTGAAACTCCTTGTTCTCGATGGACCAAATAGATCCATATGTAACAATTGTAGTGGCCTAGTAGTGGACACCACATTCTTAGATTTGAAAGTTGATCTAGTTTGTTTCCCCTTTTGACAAGCATCACATAGTCTATCTTTGACGAAATTTATTTTAGGCAATCCAATGACAAGATCATGCTTGATTAACTTATTCAAGTGTTCCATATGAATATGAGCAATTCTTTTGTGCCAAAGCCATGAATCATCGTTGTTCGCCATGAGACATTTAACCTTCAAAGATGGATCATCAAGGGAAATCATAAATATATTATTGATTCTTTTACCTTTAAGTATAACCTCATGAGTGACTTCGTCTTCTATCAAACATTCATCCTTGGTGAACTTGATTTTGAAGCCTTTGTCACAAAGTTGGCTAATACTTAGAAGATTGTGCTTTAGTCCTTCAACATAAAGAACATCTTCAATGGATGTGAAAGGTGGAGCACCAACTTTGCCTTTGCCTAGGATTCTTCCCTTATTACTGTCTCCATAAGTGACAAAACCCTTGGCCTTTAGCGCTAGATGTGAAAATTGGTTTATGTCTCCTGTCATATGCTTTGAACAACCACTATCAAGATACCAAAGATTGCATGTGGTCTTCAAGCATACCTGCAAAACAAATTAGGTTTTGTTAGGTACCCAAGTTGCTTTGGGTCCTTCATAATTAGTTCCTTTCTTTACCCATACATAATGCCCACTTGCCACACTGAAGTTTCTAACATAGAAAGCATTAGGTGTATGGCCTTTAATACCACAATAAAAACAAGTAGGTTCAAATTTACTTCTATATCTAGAAGGATAAGATTTCTTCTTAGGAAATGTTTTCTTTTTCGGATAGTGACGAACTATTTTAGGTTTGTTCACTTTCTCTTTGGAAGATTGATCACTTGCCTCAATAAAGATAGTTTTGTTAGAACTTGGTTTTGAGAACTTTGAATATCCAAGTCCACTTTTATCATTGGAGTATCTTTGTTGGCTAAGAACACCTTCCAATCCAATTTTCCCTTTTTCATATCTTTCAATGAATCTTTTTAATTGGACAATTTGGAAAGAGAGTGAATCACAATTTTTGCATACAAAATTTTGTTTTTGTTCATCACTTGATTTTTGTTTTTCTTCTTTGAAATCTTTTTCCATTGAAACATATTTTTCTTCTAGAGATGAAATTTGTTTCTTTTGTGATGAAATGGTTTTATACAGAATTTTGCATTCATTCAATAGTTCATCTATAGCACCTTGTGCATCACTATCAAAAAGAGAAAATTCATTACTAACCTCATTGTCTTCATCATCGGAATGGTGTGAGGCCATCAATGCTAGATTTGCACTTTCATCACTATCGGAACCGGATGAGGAACTTATTTCATTGTCCTCCCATGCTACATAAGCCTTTTTGTTCTTGAATCCCTTCTTGCTTTTGAAGCCACCTTTCTTGGAGAGTTTTGGACAATCTGGGTTGATATGACCTTGCTTACCACATTCATAACATGTGATTTCTTGTGTTTATGTGGAGCCTTCCTTTTTCTGAAAATGTTTCTTTCCTTTTGAATGAGAAAAAGGTTTGTCATTTCTACCGAAGAACTTACCAAGCCTTTTAACAAGAAGCATGAAGTTTTCATCTTCTTCTGGATTGTTTTCCTTTTCAACTTCCTTAGAGTCTATCTTCAAAGCAATATTCTTGGATTTCTTCTCTTGATTTTCATGCTTTTCGCGTATTCGTTCCGTTTCGTATTCTTGAAGTTTTCCAAATAGAGTTGCGGATGTCATGTTGGAGAGACTTTTCTTTTCTGAAATTGCCGTTAACTTTGGTTTCCATTTCCTTGTTAAGGACCTAAGTACTTTCAGATTCAATTCATCATTTGTCAAAGTTTTACCAAGAGCACTTAGATGATTTGTCAAGTGCACAAATCTCTTTTGTAAGTCAAGAATGGATTCTCTGGGCTGCATTTGAAATAGTTTATATTCTTGACTTAGGGTATTTAGCCTTGATCTTTTTTACTTCAGTCGTTCCTTCATGAGTTTGTACCAAGGTATCCCATATTTCCTTTGCTGTTTTGCATGTCGAGACACAGAAGAATTCGTCCATACTAAGTGCACCTTGAAGAAGGTTTATTGCCTTTTTGTCATAGAGAACTTTCTTTTTATCATCATCGTCCCATGCAGTTTTAGGCTTTGAAGAGCCAACACCATTGATTACCGTAACCGGGATAAATGGACCATTTTCGACGGCATCCCAAATTTCTTCTCCTTGTGCTTCTAGATGCGCCTTCATGCGTATTTTCCAAAAGTCAAAATATTCACCACAGAATAGAGGAGGTTTGTTGTTACTACCATCATCTCTGAAAACGGGATTATGATTTGCGGAAGCAATTCTGGATCTTTTTAGAAGCAGGTTACCTATAACCTGCTCTGATACCAATTGTAAGTACGAAGTGCGCCTAAGAGGGGGGGGGGTGAATTAGGTACTTTTTAAAATTCTCGTTTTTAGTGATGATGGTTCTTATTTTTCTGGTTATAAGAGATTTTAGGAAATCTTAAAAATGCATAAAAATAAAGAGACACGGGGAATATATCCTGGTTCCCCTCACAGTCCGAGAGTACTCCAGTCCCCTTTCAACATGAAAGAGATTTCCTTATTGTGGCAAACTTACATAAGAACTACCAACCAAACCAAGAACAATCCTCTTGGACCAAGAACAATCCTCTTGTATTTTCACTAAGTTACCTATGAGAACAATCCTCTCAATGTAACTACACTTGTATCCAACAACTTGGAGAAACAAGATTTCAACAAAAACACTTAAACTTAATTCCAACAATCCTGGAAAATAAGTAAGTAAAAACAATTTGTGAGTCTGAGTGAGTAGAGTATATTGATCACTTAAGAGTGATTTTGGAAATGTATAATCTTCTTCTTTCAATAATAATATTGTACAAAGACTCAAGATATATTTGCTCAAAGTTTTCTGTTTTAAAGTATGAAAGTAAAAGCAGAAAACTTATGCATGAAAATGAAGAATGCTTGAGTTTGTATTTTAAAGTTCAGAAAGTTATTATGAAAGAAGGTTTTGGATCTGAATTTGAAATTGAATATTTATATGTTCATAAAACCCTTTTGAAACATCATGAAGATCTGGAATTGTATCATGAACAAATGCCAAGTTTGAGTGAAAAGATGCAATGAAAAGGCATGATCAAAAGGTATGAACAAAGCTGTAAATTTTCAAATTCGTGCAGTGTGTAATCGATTGCACCTTTAGTGTAATCGAGTGCACAAGGTTTTTAACAGCTATATTTTCAAAATTTTAAGAGTGCAATCGATTGCATCAACAATGTAGTCGATTGCAGGCTAAGTCAGTAGCAAAATTTAACTGAGTGCAATCGATTACACCAACTATGTAATCGATTGCATGCTAAGACAAAATCAATTGTTTTGAAAATTTTAAGTGTGCAATCGATTGCACTAACTATGTAATCGATTGCATAAAGAAACAGAAGCAAAAGATTTGGAATTTTTGAAGAGTGCAATCGATTGCACTAAGATGTAAATCGATTGCATGCATAAGAAAAGTTAAAATTAATCTTTGCAAAGCTTGAGAATGATTCTTAAACTATTTATTTTTCATTTTGAGCATCTATATCTTAAGATCAAAGTAGATAATATTATTATACCTTTAAATTTGTAGAGAGCTTTGATTGAAGATATTATCCTTAGATGCTTAGATGCTTGACCAAAGTCTTTTCCTTCTTTTGTAAGCCATGGTTTGTCTTCATCAAAACAAAAGCTTTATTTGAGAAGCTTGATTTCACATTACTTATATCTTATGTAATGATTGTGATAAACTCACCCTTTCTGCTTGAATGTTTCCTCTACATGGGTAACTTTAAGGTAATCAAGAGTAGTACCTAAAGGCTTCGAAGAATATCTTTAGAGTGTGATTTATTTCCGTTGAGTCTAAAAGGTCTTGCTCTGATATGTAACATCAGGGACAGGAACACTTTGTTTTGAAAACTATTTTGTTCTTGTTTTGTTATGACATTTAAATTGTTTCCATGGAGTTTAAATTATGTTGAATTGTGAACCATGAATCATGGGTGTGATACGGTGGCAGAACCGACTGTTTTTGAAATACTGGTTTGTGTTTTGCGTTTTATGTTCGCAAAATGTTGAGGTAAGCAAGAGTCACCATCGACTTTTATTTTATCCAACCGGAAAGGAAAAAAGTACAGAAAAAAATCCTTTTTCGAGATTTTGAGTATGGGGGTAGATTATAGAAAGGGAAGGTGTTAGCATCCTTTCTATCCGTGGTTTTCCATGGTTCTTAGGTACTTTCTCATCTTTAAAATTGCTTGTGTACGTGCGTTGTTTTGAAAAAGAGTTATAACTTCGTGATAACCCTTGTATCAGTCCTCAAAGGTGTGATGAAGTTGTTTTGAAAATTTGTTTTGAAAAAGTGTATGTGAAGAGTCTTGATTTGAGCAAGTACCTACTAGCATCTACCTACTCGAAAAAAAGACCGTTTCTATTCTTGTTTCCTTTAGACAACACTATCCCACTATTGAGAAGTAAGTAGCGCCGTCATTGGATTTGTAAGGGTCAATTCGAAAGGGACGTACGATCACTAAAGCAATGTTAGGACACCTTAGTAATTACCCTAAAGTCTTAAGATCATATTCGAGGCAACATTTCTGAGGCAACATTCGAACGGGACATTTGATCCTTTTTAGATAGGAGGGCAACCACTAAGACACCCTATGCTTAATGATCATTTTACCGAAGGCAACCGAAGTGAGAGTATACCCTAAGAGTGATATGTGCAAATGATTTGTTTTCAGTCATTTATCTTTGCATATTAGGGTTTTCTAACTGTATTAAATTATCATGCAATCTTGTCATTCAATCCTATTAGCATACATCTAGGCAGTTAAATATTTGCGATAATTGAAATGCGAGAAAGTAAATCTACGCTATTACAAGGCTTCGGGGGGAGGGATTAATTACATAGCCAAAAAACACGGGAAAACGCGATAAATAAAAGCCCTAGATTAAACTATTACAAACCATGAACAGTTACAACAATATTGGCAAAAATAAATAATCAGCGCGCGGCGAATTAAATGCGAAGCGACTAGGGTTTTGACCCTTGACTAAACATAATTGTAATTGATTAAAGTAAACATGTTTTTTTTGTTATTTTTGTTATTTAAGAAAGTAATGAAATAATTGAATTAAAAAAAAGAAAATCCTAAATTCTAATTAATTTTAATTGTAAAAGAAATTAGAATTGCCTTAATTTAATTAAACTAATTATTTGGAAAAAACATTTATTAAGCAAATAAGTCTTCTTTCTGTGATTTTTTGATTGGTCAATTTTAGAAAATAATTTTGGTATTGATAAAAAAAGAATAATTAAAGAAAAGAAATTAAAAGAGGAGAAAAAAATAAAAAGAAATAACCCAAGGGCCTGCTATCAGCGGTTCTGATCAGAGGATGATGGTCCAGAAGATGGGGACACTGGGCTTGCTCCTGGCTGGTGGATCCAGCAGATGATGACCCTCAGAAGATGGGGTGCACTGGATCTGGCTCTGACTGATGGATCTAGAGGATAATGCCCAGAGGATGCTTGATCTGGTCCTGGCTGATGGGTCCAGAAGATGACCAGAGAACGCTTGATCTGGTTCTGACTGGTGGAACCAGAAGATGACCCTCAGAAAGTGAAGGCGCTGGATCTGGTGAAAACGAAGGGGAAAATGCCAAAAGCTCACGCCTGGGATCGAACCCAGAACAATGAGCTTCTGACTTCCTTCTTCTGACCAACTGCGTTGGACATTATTTTATTAATATAATAAAAATAAACAATGTATATCAGAACAACAAGTTTCTGGCCAGAATAACGCGCCAGAATTTAAACCGGCCAGTAAGGTTGTGACACACCATCATCTTCTTCCCTGGAACTGTTGTTTAAAACTATGAACCTTTACCTACAGACATGGCGCTGTAGCTACAACTCTGTGTATTTCAAAAACTACATCCAAGCAATGTAAATAAGATTCAAGACCATGGATCAATTGGGTTTGACCCTCTGATCACATTGGTATTCTTCATTAGGGCCAATTTTACTGATATAGAGAAACCCTAAAACATAAGAGTAAACCCTAACAATGGCATCTTCATGTACAAGCGTTAGAAATACAATTAAATGGTATCAAAAGCTTGAAAACTCAAAGACAAACACAAATATATCATTAAAATATGCAATGGGTGAGTGAATCAATGAAATAGAATTCGAATTTGGAGGCATATCGTGATACCTCAATCTTGCAATTCCAGGCGTGGAAAGGTTTGAATCTGATTGAAAATTGCTCCTGGAATGTCCAGCAACCTATTGGCAACCTGAGAATGGCACAAATTGACCTCTAACACCGAAATTGGACCACCACTTTTCTTGCAATTTTTTCTTTTTTTCTTTCACCTCTGCACGACCATCTCCTCCTCTCTCTTGCTTTGGGAATGTTCAATATATATTAGAGAATGCATTAGGGTAAAAATCTGCATCAAATCTTTGCCATTTATGAAGATTGACCATTGATTTATTCCTTGCACCAAATCTTTCCAAAACAAGCATTTTCAATCTTTTTCTGTCCATAGGAAGCCTTGCACGATTTGATCTTGCCACCAGTTGTATAATGACTCTAATCATGCACAAAATCTCAAGGTATAATTGATTTTTGATATTTTCATTATTTTATATTGATTTTATTTGATTTAAATGAAATAAAATCAAAATAAATAATAAAAAATAAAAGAATGACAAGTGGAAGGGCTCATGGGTCATGGATCACATCACAAGCTCAGTGCAAGCATAAAAAGTTAGGCCCATTTAGCAAAAAATGCATTTTTGGACACATTTGACTTTGGGCAATTTTGCAAATAATGATCAACTTTGACAAGGCACAACTCTCTCAATTTTGACCCTAAAGAGGTGTTCTTGGACTTTTTAAAAAGCTTAGGATGTCCCCTTAGCAAAATTGTTGGTCTCATCTCAATTGAGTTTTCCATACTCATGTTATGAAGCTTTGACCCAAAAGGTGTTTTTGTTGACTTTTCAAAATGACCTATAATGTCAAAATTCATATCATTTTGTGAGTGCATAATTTGAACTTGAGGTATGAAGATGGATTGTAGGGAATTGCATCCTCTTTATAATGAGCTTTGGATGAGTCATTTTTGATGAAGTTTGAGAGAGTTATGCTTGGTCAAAGTTGAGTTGACTTTTCCTACAAAACCCTAATTTAGCAACTTTTGGGTCTTGATGAATTGTGAGTAATCCTTGAGGAATCATGATCAATCCTTGATCAAATGATGAATGATACTTCAAAATGAGGACGTTGACCAAAAATATTGATGTTTGACTGTATGTGGGCCATAGTTGACTTTTGACCTAGCACAACCGACTTCTAGGTATTTGAGCAATTGACTGAGCAAACTTCCTTTGCAAGGCTTGAAACTTGACATGGGTGATCTTGAGAACATATTAGGACAATGGTGAGCATTTGGGATCCTTTGGACTCAAATATCTTAATGCAAAATGAAACCCTAATTTGAGGTAGACTTCCTTAGGAGAGAGTTTGTCTGGTCAACTCTTGGACCTCCATGAGCAATTTGAGGACCCCACTTGACATGTATTGAGAAATATGGGAGGGCAAATTTTGGGGTACAACAGCTGCCCCTGTTCAATCTTCTTAAACCCGAGGATGTAGATTGGCTTGTCTGCCTTTTGTGATCTGAAGGTGGAAGATGATCGAATCACTTGAGTGCCCAGAAATTTGCACTCGCATGAAGTGATACTTGTCATGCGATATCGGGAATGGGCTTATAGATGCCATTTGGAAGTCAATGACGGAAGATGGGCTTAAAGATGCCATCCGAAGAAGTGTCAATCACATAAGAGATTCCTTTGCGAGAACCCGTATACTTGTTGTTGAGGAGGACTTCGCTGGGGAATGTTGGTCTATGTCTTGAGATAAATAGAGTTTTAGGAGCTTCAGTTGTCCGTTACTCTACTGGGGAAGGGTTCCAGTTCGGGAAGCGAGAGTGATCTTGTGTTTGGTCGGGGTATATATTGCACCGCGACTTACTGGGGAAATGTGAAATTAATTGTGTTTGATCGGCTCCAGGTCTTACAGTGTTGTGGATTGCTGTCTGGGGATAATAGAGGAAAAACCCGGATAGTAAAGTTATGAGAAGGAACATGGATATTAGGGTTACTTAGAGATGAAAGCCTGGATAGTAGGTCTGTGAGAAGGAACCTGGATAGTAAGGTTACTTCGGTATGAAAGCCTGGATAGTAAGGCTGTGAGAAAGAACCTGGATAGTAGGGTTACTTAGATATGAAAGCCTGGGTAGTAGGGCTGTGAGAAGGAACCTGGATAGTAGGGTTACTTCGATATGAAAGCCTAGGTAGTAGGGCTGTGAGAAGGAACCTGGATAGTAGGGTTACTTCGATATGAAAGCTTTAGTAGTAAGGCTGTTAGAAGGAACCTGGATAGTAGGGTTACTTCGATATGAAAGCCTGGGTAGTAGGGTTGTGAGAAGGAACCTGGATAGTAGGGTTACTTCGATATGAAAGCCTGGGTAGTAGGGCTGTGAGAAGGAACCTGGATAGTAGGGTTACTTCGATATGAAAGCCTGGGTAGTAGGGCTATGAGAAGGAACCTGGATAGTAAGGTTACTTAGGAATGAGTTTGAGTACAACTACAGAGGGAACCTGGGTAAGGTTGTTCTTGTCGCGCTGATGATTACTCTATTTAGCTTCGAGTGTTGATCATGGACTTGCTGGAAATTGTTGATAATAATGTCTTTCCTGAAAGAAATACAAGGTTATCCATATGTGATGCATGAGATGCATCGTGTGTTAACATTCTCAAAATAAATGAGACCATGTTATATGTGGTGTATGCATATGTCATGATGTATAAACATGAAATGCTGACGTGATAATCTGAATCGGGGAAAATAAATCCATGATTGCTATGAAAACCATAGTTCCTCCACCTCTGTTGGGGATGGTGAACAAAGATGACCGTGCTGGGAATTTTCCCCTTGGCTGGCGAATATTCTGCCGGAAGAGACCCTGTCTGAGGATAACTCTGCATGGGATAACTCTGTTGGAGAGGAGATACCCTGTTAGTAGATCTGTCAACTTGGAGAAATAACCCAACTGGGGATGAATTTCTGTTTGCTGGTGATAAACACACTCTGCTTGGGGAAAGATTTACCGACTCACTCGTGATTGTGAACCTCAGCTGGGGAGAGTTATGTCCTGTTTGGGAAAGCTGACATCACTGTCTTTGGATACTTTTTACTCTGTGGGGAGTGTATGTACCACTGCTCATGTTCTCAAGCTGGTTCTATCCTTGTACCTGATGGGCAAAGCAACTGTAAGGTTTGGGCATTTCTTGTTTGCCCCTGTTCTTGGAATTACGAGTAATTATCTTTTGTTTCTTATGTAAATATTTATGAGCAGCAATTATTTTCAAATGAATATATAAAAAATGAATCACTGGATGTTCTTGCAAAACAAAACAAAAAAAGAAAAAGAAAGTTGAAATTTCTTGTAAAAATGAATTGTATTGATTTTTGAAGTTGTCCTGTAATAGGCGTTTTGTACAAGAGGCTGACGTCCTAGTAAGAGAATGCTGCCGAAAGATAGAAATTATACAATTTATAAAAAAGAAAGAAAACAACTATGTGAAATAATCCCATTGGGTTCCAACTCTGCTATTTCCCTTATATCTTTGAGCGTCTCATCACTTTGCCGCTTGGTCGAAGGTAGAGCAGCTCGATTGGCGCCGTCCGAGCTTGATAGTCGATACCGAAGTCTGGTTGCAAGCTGATTTAATGAGACATAGTGTTACGCTTCAATCCCTAATTTTTTCCTGGACCGCCCTTTCGGGTTTTCAGTCCACCGGGATACCCTTTTTTGCCCAAGCCTCCTTTTTAGGTTTTTGACTTGCCGGGTGTACAATTTTTATTTTTATCCCTTACTTTTACCCGAACCCTTTTGGTTCGCCGGGAAGCCCTTATTTTTTCCTAGGCCAGTCGACCTAGCGGGTCTTTGATTATGCGTAGTATCTTTTCATTATGTCTTCATTGACGGGGTGAGGAAGGTCGTCACCATCCATGGTGGTTAGAATCATAGCTCCTCCCGAGAAAATGTTCTTAACCACAAATGGCCCTTCGTATGTGGGGGTCCATTTGCCCCTGGGATCACCTTGCGGAAGTATGATACGCTTGATCACTAGATCTCCAACTCGGTATTCTTGACGTTTGACTTTCTTGTTAAAAGCCTTGATCATTCACTTTTGATACGTCTGACCATGACAGATAGCAGTAAGTCTCTTTTCATCAATTAAATTCAGCTGATCAAGTCGGGTCTAGATCCAGTCATCCTCGTTCAAGCCTACATCCTTCATAATCCTGAGAGAGGGTATCTGAACTTTGATGGGTAGGACCGCCTCCATGCCATACACCAAAGAGTAGGGTGTTGCCCCTGTGGACGTCTGTGCTGAGGTACGGTACCCATGAAGAGAGAATGGTAACATCTCATGCCAGTCTTTGCAGGTCATCGTCATCTTCTGCATAATCTTCTTGATATTCTTGTTAGCTGCTTCAACCGCCCCATTCATCTTCGACCGGTAGGGAGAAGAGTTATGATGCTGAATCATGAACTGTTTGTAGAGCTCGGTGATCATTGTATTGTTGAGATTTGTACCATTGTCCATAATGATCCTCTCTGGCACACCATATCGACATATCATATTGTGTCGGATAAATCGCGCCACGATGTTATTGGTTATTGTAGCAAAGGAAACTGCCTCAACCCATTTCGTAAAGTAATCAATAGCCACCAGAATGAAGCGATTCCCGTTAGACACAGTAGGTCGGATCTCGCCGATCATGTCAATGCCCCACATTGCAAAAGGCCAAGGAACTGTTAAAACATTCAGGGGAACCGGGGGTACATGCACCTTATTAGCATAGACTTGGAACTTATGACAGGTTCGAGAATGCTGATAACAATCGGCTTTCATAGTGGACCAATAATATCCTGCCCATAGGATTTTCTTCGCCATGGTATGTCCACTAGAATGTGTTCCGAAGGTACCTTCATGTAACTCTGCCATGATCCTTTCGGCCCCGCTCTTGTCCACACATCGCAGTAAGGTTGAATCATGGTTACGCTTATAGAGGATCCCGTTGTTGATGAAGAATTTCGCAGCGATCCTTCTTAGAAACTTCTTATCATTAGCAGATGCCCCCTCGGGGTATTCTTGAGCCTCAAGATACTTCTTTACTTCGTGAAACCATGGTTTATCCGCTACCTCTTCAGTCTCAATGTCACAGTAATGTGCGGGTTCGTCTAACCTATCGATGGTAATCTGGGGAGCTTCATTGTCCCACCTGACTTTGAACATAGAAGACATGGTAGCTAGCACGTCCGCTAACTGGTTCTCCTCTCTTGGTAAGTGTTCAAAGGTTATCTCCTCAAAGTGTGGGAGCAATGTCAGTACATATTCTTTGTAAGGAAGAAGATTTGGGTGCTTCGTATCCCACCCGCCTTTGATCTGACTGATCACCAGAGCAGAATCTCTGAATACACTCAAGAACTTAATCCTCAGGTCAATAGCAGCCCGAAGACCCATGATGCATGCTTCATACTCCTCCATATTGTTGGTGCAGTTAAAACTTAATCGGGCGGTGAACAGAGTATGATAGCCCTCAGGATATATAATTACAGCGCCAATGTCGTTACCCAAAGCGTTTGATGCTCCATCAAAACACATAGACCATCGGGATCCTTCCTTAGGTCCTTCATCCGGTCCAGGTTCTTCGCAGTCGGTTACCAACATAATGTTCTCATCCGGGAACTCGAAATTCATGGACTGGTAGTCATCCACGGCCTGATGTGCCAGATGATCCGCCAATACACTCCCTTTGATTGCTTTTTGGGTTGTTTTTTGGATGTCGTACTCGGTTAGGATCATCTGCCATCTCGCTATTCTTCCAGACAAGGCAGGCTTCTCGAAAATATACTTGATCAGATCCATTTTCGATATTAACAAAGTGGTGTGAGTCAGCATATACTATCTCAGCCGGCGAGCAGCCCATGCCAAAGTGTAGCAAGTTTTCTCGAGCAATGAGTATCGGGTCTCACAGTCGGTAAACTTTTTTCTAAGGTAGTAAATAGCGTGCCCTTTTCGGACAGGCTCGTCATGCTTCCCCATCACACACCCCATTGAACCGTCTAGCATTGTCAAGTATAAAATCAAAGGTCTTCCTTCAACTGGAGGCATCAGAATTGGTGGCTCTTAAAGGTATTCCTTGATTCTTTCAAAAGCGGTATGGCATTCCTCATTCCACTTTACCACTTGATCTTTCTTCAGCAGCTTGAAGATTGGCTCACAAGTAGCAGTCAGATGTGAAATGAACCTGGCGATGTAATTTAGATGTCCCAAGAAACCTCTGACTTCCTTTTCCGTGCGGGGAGCCAACATCTCTTGTATGGCTTTCACCTTTGTAGGATCTACCTGAATACCTTTATCAGTGACAAAAAAACCCAAAAGCTTACCAGACCTTACCCCAAAGGTACACTTGCTCGGATTCAACCTCAGCTTGTACGTCTTCAACCTGTCGAACAATTTCTGGAGATGATCAAGGTGCTCTTCCACAGTCTAGGACCTAGCTATCATGTCATCAACGTAAACCTCAATCTCATGGTGAATCATGTCGTGGAACAAAGCGACCATGGCGCGCTGATAAGTTGCCCCATCATTCTTCAACCCAAAAGGCATTACCTTGTAACAGAAGGTCCCCCACTATGTAACAAAGGTTGTCTTCTCCATGTCTTTAGGAGCCATCTTGATCTGGTTGTAGCCAGAAAAACCATCCATGAAGGAGAAGATCTTATGCTGTGCGGTGTTGTCGACCAGAACATCAATGTGAGGAAGTGGGAAGTCATCCTTGGGGCTTGCCCTATTCAGATCTCTATAGTCCATACACATCCTTACCTTGCCTTCCTTCTTAGGTACCAGAACAATTTTGGCAACCCACTGCGGATAAGAAGTAACAGCTAAGAACCCCGCGTTGAACTGTTTCATAACTTCTACTTTGATTTTCTCTGACATTTCAGGGCGCATACGGCGAACTTTCTGCTTTACCGGAGGACAATCTTCTTTGGTCGGCAGGTGGTGTACCACAATATCAGTGTCCAAACTAGGCATATCTTCATAAGACCAGGCGAAGATCTCAACATAGTCGTGTAGCATCTGTATTAACCGTTGTTTGACACTAGGCTCCAGATTCGCACCTATTTTGACCTCTTTCCTGTCTTCCTCTGTACCCAAATTTACTGATTCAAACGGCTCTTCATGAGGCTGTATGACCCTCTCCTCCTACTGTAATAGTCTAGCAAGTTTTCCAGGCACCTCACAATCATCCTCACCTTCGTCCTCAACTTGGTTGATTGGATTTTCGAATTCATAACTGGCAGTAGCAGAGTTGTTATCAATGGGATCCATAGTGGATGTGGATCTGCATTATGATACATGAGTGTGTGTAAGAGAATAGTTGTTTTGATAAAGTGAGAGACAGAGAAGAAAAAACAAGGAGCGCAAAAATTTGTAATGCAAGAAACGTCCAATGTTTTATTAATGATATGTGAAAATGATAAGTAATGAGCCCTCACAAGCAAAGCCATGGTGCCTCGGGCAAGGCACCAGGCCACAAAGTTCCAAACTGTTTATTACAAATCTTAAAAACAAAAGTCAATTACTGCAGAATAAAAGAAACATGTATGAAGTCCTTCGTTGTCCAGTTGTTCAGTTCACCATTGGTTGTTGGGTAGATCCAGCTGTCGATGTCTGAATCCTCTTCATTATCCTCAATTGCGTTAACTCCCCGATTGCTGATGTGCAGAGGAGGTCTTCTAATTTGTGCGTGCCTAACAGCCCTTTGAGCCCCTGTAGTAAAGCCCAAACCAAATTTGTCAGTTTTGTGAGTGAAATCAGGGAGCTAACCCCAATTGGTACACCCACCTTCTTCAACCACGGCCCTAGCGTCTTTGAGAGAAGCCATTTTCAATGGAGGTTTTTTGGTAGCAACTTCAGATGATGCCGAGAACTGAGGGACCTCTTCGAAATTTTGACAAGGCGTTTCTATGAATTCCCCATCCATCTCTACATAACAGAAGGAATTGAGATGGCTCACCATATACTCTTCCTCACCTCTAACCATGATAATCTTCCCCTTCACCGGATATTTCAGCATTTGATGGAGTGTGGAAGTCACTACCCCAGCCTTATGAATCCAAGGACGACCCATCAAGAAAGAATATGACGACTTGATATCCATTACCTAGAAGGTGGACCCAAAGGTCTGAGAACCCACCTTGACAAGGATGTCCACCTCCCCGTGCACCATTCTTTTTGACCCATCAAAAGCCCTTACCACAATATTACTTGGCTTTAGAATCAAACCTTCACAATCCATACGGTCTAGCGCTTTCTTTGGCAGAACATTTAGTGAGGACCCGATGTCTACTAGCACATGGGCCATAGTGGTGCCCCTGCACTCGATCGAGACATGCAGAGCATTGTTATAATTTCTCCCCTTAGGGGTCAGGTCCGCATCTGAAAAACCTAGCCCGTTGTCAGTAGTCAGGCTGGCTACGTAATCTTTGAACTGATCGGCTGATGTTTCCTGCGGCACATGCACAGTTTTAAGGAATGCAATTAAAGCCTTTGCATGGGCTTCAGAACACAACAACAAGGACAACATGGAGATTTTTGACGGGGTCTGCCCCAGCTGCTCGACTACGTTGTAGTCACTCTTCTTGATGATCTTTAGTATTTCCTCTATCTCTTGTTTAGAGGTTTCTACAATGATCTTCTTAGGTGCCTCCGTCCGGGAAGGCTCACCTATGATTTCTTTGCCCCGAGTCCCAGATGGCTCGGCGGCAGGGGTGATGACTGGAGTAGGAATTGGGACAGTAGTTGATGTACTAGTAGACAGAATGATAACATGTTTATGGCAAGTCGGAGGGGAAATCTCGGGAGAAAAGAGTCTTCCACTTCTAGTGACCTTGCTTGTCCCAACAAAATTACTGATATCCACATTGGCTTCTTCAGTCCTCATATCTTGTTTAACACCATGGTAATATACATCAGCATCGTAATGCCATGGGATAGCCTTATCTGAGGTATATGGGATGGGACCTGGAGCGGTGATTATTAACAGATCAATTCTTGGAACGGGTGTAACCCTAACAGGTTTTCTCGAGGAAACCTTGGAAGGGTTGGCGGAAATGGTGATAATGGCAACATCTTCAAACGGAATCCTAGTCTTCTCAAACAAAGTTTCCTTATTATCCATCAGGAGCTGAACACCTGACTTCAATAAACAGCAACTGGAAGGCAGAATTGAACATATGTGGCAACCTTCACCATAACTCGGAAGTAAACCGACCAACAACAAATTCTTCTTAACCGTCATCAAAGGAGTAGAGATCTCTTCCACAAAGGTTACAAACGAATCGGTGTCCACAACATTGACTCCACGACCATGTTTGGGCATAGGAGAAGTTATAATGTTTGGTTTTTCCGGAGCATCAAACTCAATTTCTTTAGCTTCTAGCAAATCTTGCACTTTATTCCTCAGAGCCCAGCAATCGTTTGTATCATGGCCCGGGATTTCCGAATGGTAGGCGCACCGTGCGTTGGGATTGTATCTAGGAGAAGCAGTGTTTGGATTCTTGGGAACCTCTTTCAAGGTTGCCAAGTTAGATTTTAACAGATGAGGCAGAACTTCAGCTAAAGTCATATTGATGCGGGTAAACTGCCGTTGTGGTCTTTCCACCCTTTGCTGATTGTTGCATTGTGGATCATCTGTTGGTCTTGATATCACTACAGCATTTACCGCTTGACGGTGTTCAGGTCTGCTTTGGCCCCTCAGACCGTAGACTGCATTAGCTTCCTTCTTACCGGTGAAAGGCTTCTTTACTGCCCTTGATGAAGCACCCTTCTGTATTTTACCACTTCGGATACCAGCTTCCACTCTCTCTCCAGTCAAAATCAACTCAATAAACCGAGATGACGAACTACCGATCAAGTGATTGAAAAATGGACTAGATAGCGTACCTAGAAACATGTCGACCAACTCCCTATCAGCCAAAGGGGGTTGGACTCTTCCAGCCAAGTCTCTCCACTTTTAAGCATAGTCCTTAAAACCTTCACTTGCACCCATAGACATACCCTGGAGCTGAGTACGAGTGGGAGCAAGGTCGGTGTTATACTGATACTGCCTGTAAAAAGCAACAACAAGGTCTTCCCAGTTTCAGACACTGGCTCCTTCCAACTGATAAAACCATTCAAGCTGAGTCCCTGACAGACTATCTTGAAAGAAGTGTACCCACAAATTTCTATCAGCAGTGTGGGGTTGGATTTTTCTTACGTAAGAGCGAAGATAGAGTTTTGGACAGGATACTCCATCGTACTTGGCAAAAATCAGAGTTTTGAACTTATGAAGGATCACCACTCCCGATACCAGTCCCAGTTCTCCGAAATCCAGACTAGGGATCTTCTGAATGTCCATAGCACTCAGACGGTCTTCTAGCTGCTTTTACCTATCCTCAACAGGAGGATATTGCTCATCATCATAATCCGTATCGTTATCAGAAACTGCATGACTAGGGTCCTTTGTCCTTTCTTGGTTCTCCCCGTCTTTGGATGAGGAGGTCAGATCAGATGATTGTCTTATCGTTTCTCTGAATCTTCTACCCATGTTCAGAATACCAACTTTCTTCTTCTTCTTCTTCTTCTTCTTCTTCTTCTTCTTCTTCTTCTTCTTCCTTTCTTTCAGAATTAGGGTCTTCAGATCCTCTTTCCCTTTAGCCAGACTTAAGAACATCTGTTGGAATTGGGCGTTCTGTGCCTGAAGATCTTTGATAGCTTGATTGGAATACATTTCTACTGAAATAAACAGCGAAGAAGATGAGAAACCTGTAGTGGTACCTGTAATGATGTGCATGATAATGGGATGCATGTAATGTTTTCAAAGACTTTGGGAGATTTAAATTTGCAAACCAAAAATAAACAAAACTTTATTAGCTTAAACTTTGAAAGGTTCAACAATGCCTTTAAGGCGTTACAAAGAAGTAAATAAAACAAAATCTAAAACTATAAAAAGCAAAATCAAAATTCCCATGGTCGCTTCCTCTTTGTGCTGATGTAGTCATTGATCACTTATTCTTCCTCGAGCTGCCTGGTGAGCTTCAAATGCTTCCTTTCTTGCTCATGGTACTTTTCCCGGTAAGTATCCCGCTCATTCCTCAGTTGAATCCAAGACCTCTGCAATTCACCAGGATCAATGGGCATGTAAGGATAAATAACCGTGTCAGGAATGCCCTCTACATTGGTGGGCTCCACAATCACTGGCAATACGACTTCATAGGGCATCCCAAGCTTCTGGCCACGAGCTCGGGCCCATTGGAGGTAAGGCTGCTTAGGAAGAGAAGTCCTTGGTCCCAACTCTTGGGGGTCAGATCTGTTCACCATGCCCCAAGCTCGTATAAACCTCTGACGGTGCTCCTTAACATCTTCCTTGTAGTCAAACGCAATATCCTCAAGAAGTAGCTCATGGGGACCATCTCTCCGAGCACGACCAAATTGTCGCAAAGCTAGACAAGGATTGTAGGTTATACCCCCTATGATTCCAAGCAATGGGACATTAGGGTATCTCCCACAACGATCATTAACAATAGTGTCTTCCATAACCCGGGAGCTCTAAAGAATATTTGTATGGGAAAGTGACATTATCCTATAGGACCAACCAAAACCTTCTTCGTTCTTCAGCATAGACTTAGGGAGGTGAGAAATAAACCACTTCGATAGTAGCGGCATGCAACACATAAGAGTCCCTCTTCTTCGCACGATACGAGTATAAAGGGCATGCAAGATATCACCCAGCAGGGTAGGCACAGGAATGCGAGAAAGGAAAATCTTGACAACATTCACATCTACAAAGGAATCCGGATTCGGGAAGAGAACCAAACCATAGATAAGGAGAGCCAAGATATCATCAAAAGCCTGAAAATCCAAACTATCCCAGAATAGCTGATCCTGGTCCATCAAAAATTTGGCTAAGAAACATTTGACCTAGCTTCGTGTCTCCCAATTGGATACTACATCAGCCCGTTTTAAATGCAGAGCTAAGGCAATGTCTTCTGGTCTCAGAACTTCTTCCATACCTGTGAAGGGTACCTGTTCAAGAATGGATATGCCTAATAGGTGGGAGAACTCTTCCAAGGTGGGAACCAACTGGTAGTCTAGAAAGGTGAAGCAATGATGTACATGATCGAAGAACTGGAAAAGTACACTCATCATCTGCTCATCAAGATTTGAGGTGACCAGGCTGAGAAGTTAACCGTGCCTCTTAATGAACATGGAAGTCTCCGAAACTCTTGAGGCTAACTCTTTAAGTTGAGCAGGTATTTGCATAAAGTTAACTCGGATGGTATTTCTGTGCACGGAAGCCATAATCTGCAAAACAGAACAAAGATAAATTCCCTCAGTCTTTGAAATGGTTAGGATAGTGAAGTATGTATGCTATGTTATGATGCATGATGTCATGATAAACCACATGTATAGCAAAAACCAAGTATTGCAAGCACAGTCAAATCACACAAAACCCTTAGGTTTAAGGCTTGTATGAGGTCAAAGGTAGTACCCTCTTGAAGTTAAGTTGGTTTCAACCTGCCCTAGAGAAAGTAACCGGGTTCTATAGGATCTGAATATCACTGACCATCCTCCATCGGTCTTGGTTTCAGCTCACACAATCTTTTCTTGCAGTCGGAACTATCTCGAGAGTATGGTCTTAATGAGTGTAGCATCAAGTATCAACCAGTTCTCAGCTTTACACCGAGGCCGGCTATTATACCCCAAAATTATCCCTCCTATATTTCTCAAAACATTTCAATAAAGATCCTCAAGTTGATCAAGGAAGTCCAAGGGTTGACCAGACAAGCTCTCTCCTAAGGCAGTCTACCTCAAATTAAGGTTTCATGTTGCATCCAGATACTTGAGTCCAAGGGATCCCAAATTCTCACCTTTGGCCTAATATGTTCTCAAGATCATCCATGTCAAGTTTCAAGCCCTACAGAGAAAGTTTGCTCAATCAATTGCTCAAAGGCTTGAAAATCGACTGTGCTAGGGAAAAAGTCAACTATGGCCCACATACAGTCAAACTTCAATATTTTTGATCAACATCCTCATTTTGAAGTATATTTCATCATTTGATCAAGGGTTGATTATGATTCATCAAGGATTTCTCATAGTTCATCAAGAACCAAAAGTTGCTAAATTAGGGTTTTGTAGGAAAAGTCAACTCAACTTTGACGAAGCATAACTTTCTCATACTTTATGAGAAATGACCCATCCAAAGCTAATTTTGAATAGGATGCAATTCTATACAATCCATCTTCAGCTCCCAAGTTCAAAATATTCACTCACAAGAAGTTATGAATTTGGACATTATAGGTCATTTTGAAAAGTCAACAAAAACACCTTTTTTGTCAAAGCTTCATACATGAACATGGAATGCCAAATTGAGATGAGACCAAAAGGGTTGCTTAGAGGACATCTCAAGATTTCTAAAAAATCAAAGAACACCTTCAAAGAGTCAAAATTAAGGATGTCATGCATTGGTGAAGTTGACCCTTTTTGAAAAATTATCAAAAGTAAACTATGCCACAAATTGCAATTTTTGCCAAATGGGCCCAATCTTTTGCACTTGTTTTGAGCTGGCAACATGTTCCACGAGCCCTAGCCCTTTCCACTTGTCATTATCTTGTTTTTATTATTTATTTTGATTTTGATTTGAATTAAATCATTTTAAATCAAAAATAAATCATAGAAAATCCAAAACATTGAAATTCAAAGATCTTGTGCTTGTTTCAGGTTTGAAATCGTGCAAAGCATTGGTGTGGACAAAAAGATTGAATTTGGAATAAGTTTAGAAAGATATTCAAAGTGAACCAAATCCAAATCAAGAGCAATGATGGAGGAAGATTGAGCACACTTTTTCAATCCTAATTCAGTCCTTGATATATATTGAATCATTGCAGACCTAAAAGAAGGTGGGAGAGAGGCGTGAGAAGAAGAACAAAACTTGAAAAAATCACAACAAAGTGCTGAGTCAAATTCATTGTTCCAGGAAATTTCAAGACCCTTTGACCATCCCAATCGCTTCCTGGGGTCACCATCAAGCAAAACCAATCAAGAACAAGGAGTTTCCAGCCCTGTAACTCGCTGTAACTCAGCCACGATAATGGTTATTTCTTGAATTCGAATTGCATACTTGCGGCATCTATAGTATGAAATATTTGTATATTCTTGATCCTTGGAACATTTGCAAACTATCTGTAATATTCAATTGCATTTTGTGATACGGTGGGAGAACTGACTAGTGTTTGCGTTTGTATTCGCAAATGTTGCGGTTAGCAAGAGTCGCCACCGACTTTTTATTTTATCCTAAGGAAAGGTTAAAAAGCACAGCAAAAACCTTTTGAGATGTTTTCTTGGGTTCGGGGAGTAGATTATAGAAAGGGAAGGTATTAGCACCCTTTCTATCCATGGTTATCCATGGGCTCTTAGTTACTTGCTTAGATCACTTGCCTTTTGTTTTCAATTGTTTTAAATGGTGCTTTGAGTGTGTGGGTTTTGAAAATGTTTTGAAAAGAGGCCAATGTGGTGGCAACCTTTGCAATGATCCATGTGGGGATGTATACAAAGATGTATGTCTTTTGAAAAGGTTTTCATTTGTTTTTGAAAGTTGTTTTGAAAGTGTAGTGTTGTGTGGTTTTGAAATTAGGCAAATGTTTTGTTTTGCAAGTCGATTCAAGTAACTAAGAGGTTATCTACTCCTAAATTTCTCAAAAGATTATTGCTATACTTTAATCCTTTTAACAAGTTTGCACCACCATTATATTTGGTGGGCAACCTTGTATTAGGATGTGAAAGGGACAGGCGCGGGTCATCGTTTAGACCATAATTGTAACGACGTTAAATGTCTTTGGGCAATTTCTCTAAGGGACTTGATCATTTGTTTTTGTTTGTTTTTTTTTTGAAAAAAGTTTTATCGAGGGACTATGATCATTCAAACTGTTTGCTTTGCCCAAAGATGTTCAACATACAATATGGCCCATTTATTTGAAGGCAACAAGTGGAATACCCTAGGGGGTGCAAGTGTGATTTGTGTGTTCATTTTCATGCTTGTTTATCTTGCATTAGGTCAAACTATTTTTTGTCGTTTTTTCGCATACAAACCCTAATTCTAACATGTTATCATTAGAAAGCAATAAAAATGCGAAATTAAAATTACTAAGCTATTACACAACCAAATATGGGAAGGGGGGTACAAATGTTCAAATGGGGATATTGACAAGAATTTAAATCTAAATTATTACAACAATTGGATATTTTGCAATGCATAATTAAATGTAAATTAAATAAATATGTGAAATGTAAAAAGAAAGTTTCTATGTGTATGAGAAAATATTATTTATGTAAAAGGAAAAAGAAAATAAAAATGTATTTATTTTTTAGTATTTTGAACCTAGGGTGAAAAACCCTAATTTTTAAATAAAAGGTATTATTATCTAATTTAATTCTACTATTTATTTATTATTTGTAAAAAAAAATAAAATAAAATGAAGTGTATTGTGAAAAAGGTATTTTTTGTATCAAATATTAAATAAAATGAAAAAATCAAGTATTTTTATATTTTTGTCTTAAATATATTAATAATCATATATATATATATATATATATTTATATTAAACCCTAAATATGTATTATTCTAGAAACAAATATTTATTTAATATTTTAATAAAATAAAATAAAAGAGTATTTTTTTGTGTAAAATATTTTCATAAAGTAAATAAAAATAAAAAAAGTGTATTTACATTATTTTTTCATTTATTCTAATAGTTAAATATATATATTTATGTACAAACTAAACAAATAAACAAATAAATATGCAATAAATACAAAAAATAATGAAAAAAATATTTTTTAATTTTTAAATGACATGAGAAAAAATAAACAAAGTCAGCCAAAAAAGAAAAAGTCAAAAATGTTAAAAAATGAGCAAATGGGCTCAGGGGGGTGTAAACATGAAAATGGGGTGCAAAAAGAAAACAAATCCAGGCCCAGCCCAGACCACTCCTTCTTCAACCTCTGTACAGCCTCCTTCAAGCTAAAACACGCGTTTTTTATCTCTGGATTCCTGGCTTTTTAGCAAAAACTCATAACATGAAAAATGTAGAGCATTAAGAGACGGTTTCAACCATATAAAGAACATGTCCTATCTCTCTAAGATGAGGGAGAATTTCTCTCCCCCTCTTTCCTGACCTAGTTTTTCTACCATTTTCAGAGCTCAAATTCTCTTCACTCAGATAAAAGAAATGAAAAGTAAAGCTATGTACATGTTCAGGGCTATGAGTAGGACTTTGTTTCTTCACAAACTTAAGACTAAAGATGCCTAATAAGAGAGATACGAATTCAAACTTTTACCTGTGCAGTTGAACTTCTATGTGGAGAATGAGAGACTTTCAGTGCAATGTAATGATTGGAAAAGCTTCCTTGAGGTCCAGGGATGCTTTTTCAATGCTCACTTTGTCTTGAACCTTCTTGTATCAAGCTATAGAACTTCACCTGCAAGTCAAAGATGTGAAAATGGTGGAAGTGGTTAGAGCAACTACAGATCGTGCCTTAGCTTCTGGATAGCTTGCATATGTTGTAAGGAAGGTAGAGGAACAGGTTTGGACAGAAATGCTTGAAGGGATTGAGAGATTGCACTCAAACTGCAGGGGCACCCCTGTTTGTGCAGTTTGAGGATGATTCTGAGATGGAGGGTGTTTTGGAGGTCAAGAGCTCGTGTGTTAGCTTGGATATGTTATGTGTAATGTGTTTGACAACTTTGTTCTTGTCTTTGTATGCTGGTATGAGAGATGGCATAAGTTATGGATGTTACTTCTAAGTGAAGCAAGCAAATGCCAACTTGGTTTCTAGGCCAGTACAATGCCTCAATCTATGCTGCACATTTGAGTCTTGATCAGTGGGAAATGTCCATGCCTTTTTGCCTCAAAGATCTGCATTGTACCTCATAGATTTGCAAAGTTGCCATAAAGTAGCACTTTACAAGAATGGATAATATGCTTTTTCTAGTTTAGGCTTGATTTTGTGTGTATTGTCCAAATGAGCAAGATAATGCTAGAGCACAAAGGATATGCATTGAATTATTGAGTGAAAATGGGATTAGAGGCCTGCAATGTAGCTTAAGCATGCTGAATTCAAATTTGCCAAGTTTATGAACATGCTTTGATGAAGAACCAAAAGTGAATTTTTGCCAACTTGTGAAATTCGAATCTCTCAAGTTATGAGGTTGTTTGATGAGTTCTTGGACATTTTGGAAAGCTTGGAATGTGTACTACAATCCATCTTTGAAATGCAATTTGAAATTCCAAGTGGAAGGGTATGAAAAGTGGCCTTGAAGTAGGGTAGAAAACCTTGTCAAAATAGGTCAAATTTCACTAAGTTAAAAGATGGTTTAGTGCCCTTATTCAAAAAATCATAACTTGAGATACAAGCTTCAAATGAGAAATCTTTGTGAATCAAAGTTGTAGATTATGCAACAAGCTACAACTTTCATGTTTTGACTTTTGTTTGAATCCAAATGGATCATGGTGAAAAGATGGGGCAAAGTTGGGAAAAAATTAGGGTTTTTCATAACTTAGAAAAATTCTAAGTTATGAAAAATTCCATTTTCAAACCCTAATTTGCATTTTGAGATTTCTTGGTGAACAAGTTTCATGATTTGGCATGTTTTGATGAAAAATGAATCTTGACTCTTGATTTTGACCAAAAAGTCAAAGTTTGACTTTTCAGTATACAGTCAAAATTGATCAATTGACTGGGAAATTCAACTGTCAATCTTGTGTACTTGGGATCTTTTGAGCTTGATGAACATGTCAAGATAATTCCATGGGGTCCTTGAGTCCATATGTGAGCTTGGTTTGCCATTGGCTAGGTCAAACAGTCAAAAATTGCCTTTGTGCAGTCAAAACCCTAAAAATGACCATTTTGCCCTTTTGGTGATCTGATCAAATTTCTTGGGGAATTGTGATTCAAACTTGATCAAATGGTCCATGTGAGTTCATAATGTTGATGTGGATCAAATTTCATGAGGTTTGACTGTCAATTGGCCACAGTTGACTTTTTCCCCAATACAGCTGATTTCTAGGTCAACTGTCCAATTGACTGGGTAAAACTTGGAATCAAGACTTGAAACTTGGTATAGGTAAACTTGGGAGTCCAACATGAAGCATGAAAGTCATCTTAAGCATTTTAGGTCAAAACATCTTTGTGCAAGCACAAACCCTAATTTGAGTCCACAGTGCAAGGAGAAGTCTTGAGCAGAGGAAACCCTAATTGTATCTTGATCCTTAAATGTCTTGTGATGAGAAAATGTTGAGGAAATGGGAGGGCAAATTTTGGGGTACAACAGTTGCCCCTGTTCAATCTTCTTGGACCTGAAGAGTTAGATTGGCAAGTTTGCCTTTCGTGACTCGAGGGTAAAAGGAGATTGGACACTAGAGTGCCCGGAAATTTGCACTCGCATGCTGGAGTCTCAACAATGTGGTGTCGGGAATGGGCTTATAGATGCCATTTGGAGAGATGGTGGATAGGGAGATGGGCTTTGTAAATGCCATCTGGAAAAGTGACAGAACTTTGTCGGGAATGGGCTTATAGATGCCATTTGGAAGTGTTGATCGCATAAGAGGTTCCTTAGCGAGAACTTGTGTATTTAAGAAAGACAGATGTTTTCCTGGCTTGTTACAGGTGTTTGATCTTCAGTCTCCTTATGCAGATATGCCCTGGCTAGATACAGGTATCGAATCTACAATCGGTTGCTCACAGATGTGCCCTGGCTGGATACAGGAGTCGAATCTGGAAATGGTCGTCAATAGATATGCCCTGGCTGGATACAGGAATCGAATCTTCGAACTCTTCAGACGTGCCCTGGCTAGATACAGGAGTCGAATCTGGAAATGTGGTCAACAGATATGCCCTGGCTGGATACAGGAATCGAATCTTCGAACTCTTCAGACGTGCCCTGGCTAGATACAGGAGTCGAATCTGGAAATGTGGTCAACAGATATGCCCTGGCTGGATACAGGAATCGAATCTGGAGCTGTTGTAGTTGATAGATGTGCCCTGGCTGGATACAGGAGTCGAATCTTTGAACTCTTCAGACGTGCCCTGGCTAGATACAGGAATCGAGTCTGGAAACTGATCACTCTCAGATGTGCCCTGGCTAGATACAGGTATCGAATCTGGAATTGTGACAGTTGAAGGTAGTCGTTTTTGAGATTGTCTTTTTCCTGAAAAGGCAAAGACGTAAGCTGTATGCAATGTTATGATGTATGATATGCATGATGTCATGATGTTCAACATGAGATGTTGTATGCGTTTCATCCTGTATGGAAGTAAGATGTATGAAAATGTGAAATGTTTATGAGTGTAATTTCATCTTAGGAAAATAAATCCTTGACGAATGGCTGGGAAGCTGCTTTGCGGAAGAGATACTTGGCCGAAGCTCTGATGAGAGGCCTGCTGAGGACCTTAACGATGGATTCCGCTGAGGATAATGATGATAAACTCCGCTGGGGAATACCAAAGATAGACTTCGCTGGGGATTGAAGGAACTTTTGCCGAGAACGGTCTTCCGTGGCTTTTAGTTGAGGATAACCCAGTTATAAGTCCTTGTGAGGAAATAACTCTAAATAAAACTTGGGCGAGACGTTCGTACTTCGCCGGGGATAAGCTTGCAGAATCTACTGGGGATGAGCTTTTAAGACCTGCCGGGGAATGTTGTGCCTTTTTCAGGATCGACGGGGAATCGACTCCTGCTTGGGGGAAGTGCTGCTGAACTTTGTTTTACTCTGCGGGGAGCTAAGATGATTTGGCCACATTTTCAGTTGAACCTACCTTGGTGCCTTGGTGGACAAAACAACTAGACCGCATTAGACAACTCCACATCGCCCCTGTCTTTGATGTCATTTGTAATTAATCTCTCTTTTCATATGCAAACATTTATGAATCAGCAATTTAATGTCAAATGCATATATCAAAAATGAACATTGGACGTTCTTCGCAAGACAAAACAGAAAAAAGAAAAACAATGGCAATTTGTATGGACAAGTGAATTTGTATTGATTTAAACTTTGCCTGTGAATAGGCGTTTTTTGTACAAGAGGCTGACATCCTAGTAAGAGGACATCGCCAAAAGTATAGAATTTACAATTTGAAAAAGAAAACAAAACAGCTATGTGAACAATCCCACTGGGTTCCAACTCTGCTATTGCCTTTATGTCTTCGGATGTCTCATCGCTTTGCTGCTTAGTTGAAGATGAAGCCGATTGATCAATGCCGAAATCTGGAGCCAAATAGTTGGTACCGAATTCCGGACGCGAAGTGATCCAAAGAGACATAATGTTACGCTTTTATCCCTAACTTTTGCCTGGACCGCCCTTTCGGGTTTTCGGTCCACCGGGATACCCATTTTTGCCCAAGCCGCCCTTTCAGGTTTTCGACTTGCCGGGTGTACAGATTTTTTCATTTCATCCCTTATTTTTGCCCGAACCCTTTTGGTTCGCCGGGAAGCCCTTATTTTTGCCTAGGTATGTCAACCTAGCGGGTCTTTTATTTATGCGTAGTATTTTTTCACTATGTCTGCATTGGCGGGGTGAGGAAGGTCGTCACCATCCATGGTGGTTAGGATCATGGCTCCTCCTGAGAACACACGCTTAACCACAAATGGCCCTTCGTAAGTAGGGGTCCATTTGCCCCGGGGATCACTTTGAGGAAGGATGATGCGTTTGATTACCAGGTCCCCAACTTGATACTCTTGCTGTCTGACTTTCTTGTTAAATGCCCTGATTATCCGTTTCTGATACGTTTGACCGTGACAGATAGCAGTGAGCCTCTTCTCGTCAATCAGATTTAGTTGATCAAGTCGAGTCTGGATCCAATCATCTTCATTCAAGTCTGCATCCTTCATTATCCGGAGAGAGGGTATCTGGATTTCGATCGGCAAGACTGCCTCCATGCCCTAGACCAAGGAGAAAGGAGTTGCCCCGGTTGATGTCCTTGCTGAGGTGCGGTACCCATGAAGAGCGAACGGTAACATCTCGTGCCAATCTTTGTAGGTCACTGTCATCTTCTGCACAATTTTCTTGATATTTTTATTGGCTGCCTCTACAGCCCCATTCATCTTCGGCCGATAGGGGGAAGAATTGTGGTGCTGTATCTTGAATTGTTCACAGAGTTCAGTGATCATTTTGTTATTGAGATTGGTACCATTGTCCGTAATGATTCTTTCTGGGACTCCGTACCGACAAATCAGATTATGCCGGATGAATCGTGCCACGACGCTCTTGGTTACTGTGGCATAGGAAGCTGCTTCGACCCATTTCGTGAAGTAATCGATCGCCACCAAGATGAAACGATGCCCATTGGATGCCGTTGGTCGGATCTCACCGATCATATCGATGCCCCACATTGCGAAAGGCCAAGGTGCCGTTAGGACATTCAAAGGAACTGGAGGGATATGCACCTTGTCAGCATAGATCTGGCACTTATGACAAGTCCGGGAGTGTTGGTAACAATCGGCTTCCATCGTGGACCAGAAATATCCTGCCCGAAGAATTTTCTTAGCCATGGTGTGTCCACTGGAATGGGTCCCAAATGTACCTTCGTGCAGTTCCATCATAATTTTCTCTGCTTCAGCCTTATCCACACAACGTAACAGAGTTGAATCATGATTCCGTTTGTAGAGAACGCCGTTGCTGAGGAAGAATTTTGCAGCAAACCTCCTCATGAACTTCTTGTCGTTGACAGATGCACCCTCAGGGTATTCCTGAGCTTCCAAGTACCTCTTCACCTCGTGATACACGGGTTTTTCAGTCACCTTCTCGGCCTCGAGCTCGCAGCAGTATGCCGGTTCATCCAACTTCCAGATAATGATTTGGGGAGCCTCATTGTCCCATTTAACTTTGAACATTGAAGACATCGTGGCTAGTGCGTCCGCTAGCTGATTCTCTTCTCTGGGGAAATGCTCAAAAGTTATCTCTTCAAAGTGAGGGAGCAAGGTCGACACATACTCCTTGTAAGGAATGAGATTCGGGTGTTTCGTATCCCACTCGCCTTTGATCTGATTGATCACGAGAGCGGAATCTCCGAAGACACTTAGAAACTTGATCCTCAAATCAATCGCAGCTTGTAAACCCATGATACATGCCTCATATTCTGCCATGTTGTTGGTGCAGCTGAAACATAATCGGGCGGTGAGTGGAGTATGAGTTCCTTTGGGAGATATGATTACAGCGCCGACGCCGTTACCCAAAGCATTGGAAGCTCCGTCAAAATGCATAGACCATCGGGATCCTTCCTCAGGTCCTTCATCCGGTCCAGGTACTTCACAGTCAGTTACCACCATGATGTCTTCGTCCGGAAAATCAAAGTTCAATGATTGATAATCGTCCACAGGTTGGTGTGCCAAATGATCAGCCAGTACACTTCCCTTAATTGCTTTCTGAGTTGTATATTGGATATCATATTCTGTTAAGATCATTTGCCATCTCGCTATTCTCCCAGACAGAGCGGGCTTTTCAAATATGTACTTGATGGGATCCATCTTTGAAATCAATAAAGTAGTGTGAGTCAGCATATACTGTCTCAGCCGGCGAGCAGCCCATACAAGAGCGCAGCAAGTTTTCTCAAGCAGCGAGTAACGAGACTCACAGTCGGTAAACTTTTTGCTCAAGTAATAAATAGCGTGCTCTTTTCGGCCAGACTCGTCATGCTGCCCCAGCACACACCCCATTGAATTATCAAGCACTGTCAAGTAAAGTATCAGAGGTCTTCCTTCCACCGGTGGCATAAGAATAGGTGGCTCTTGGAGATATTCCTTTATTCTTTCAAAGGCGGCCTGACATTCATCATTTCAGCGTACCACTTGATCTTTCTTCAGTAATTTGAAGATTGGCTCACAAGTAGCAGTCAGATGTGAGATGAATCGGGCAATATAATTCAGTCGTCCTAGGAAACCTCTGACTTCTTTCTCTGTTTTTGGCGTCGGCATCTCTTGAATAGCTTTAACCTTGGCAGGGTCCACCTGGATACCTTTATCACTTACAATGAAACCTAGCAATTTTCCGGATCTTACCCCAAAGGTGCATTTGTTGGGATTCAACCTCAGCTTGTATAACTTGAGTCGGTCAAACAATTTCCTCAGATGGTCAAGGTGCTCCTCCTCAGTTTGAGACCTTGCAATCATGTCATCAACGTATACTTCAATCTCATGATGGATCATATCATGAAATAAAGCAACCATGGCACGCTGATAGGTTGCCCCAGCATTTTTCAATCCGAATGGCATGACCTTATAACAGAAGGTCCCCCACTGAGTTACAAATGTAGTCTTCTCCATATCTTCAGGAGCCATCTTGATCTGATTATACCCTGAGAAGCCATCCATGAAGGAGAACACCCTGTGTTGAGCTGTATTATCAACAAGGACATCGATGTGAGGTAGGGGGAAATCATCTTTGGGGCTGGCCCTGTTCAGATCCCTGTAGTCGACACACATTCTAACTTTACCGTCCTTCTTCGGCACTGGCACAACATTGGCAACCCACTGAGGGTAAGAAGTTACCGCAAGGAAACCCGCATCAAACTGTTTCATCACCTCAGCTTTAATCTTCTCAGACATCTCTGGACGCATTCGTCGAACTTTTTGCTTTACTGGAGGGCAATCTTCCTTGGTTGGCAAATGGTGAACTACAATGTCGGCATCCAAACCGGGCATATCTTCATAGGACCAAGCAAAAATCTCCATGTAGTCTTGTAGCATCTGGATCAATCGTTGCTTCACGCTGAGCTCTAGATTGGCACCAATCTTGACCTCTTTCCTATCTGTCTCAGTACCCAAGTTAATTGTCTCCACAGGCTCTTCATGTGGTTGAATAGCCCTCTCTTCCTGTAGTAGCAGTCTTGCGAGTTCACCAGGCACTTCGCAATCATCTTCACCTTCGTCTTCGGCCAAGTTGATCGGATTTTCGAAGTCATAACTGGCGGTAGCAGAGCTGTTGCCAGTGAGATCCAGAGTGGATTGAAACCTGTATAAGTGAGTGTGTGTAAATATAGCTGTTTTGCAATATGTATAACACAGAAAGAAAAAGAGCACAAGATTTGAAATGCAACAAACGTCCAATGTTTTGATTGATGATATATGAAAATGTCATACAAAAAGCCCTCACAAATGGAGCTACGATGCCCCGGGCAGGACACCGAGCCAACAAAGTTTTAACATATTGTTTGTTACAAATTTGGAAATCAAAAGAAATCAATTACTGCGTGACAAATGTGATAGGGGTAAAATCCTTTGCTGTCCAGTTGCTTGGTCCGTCGCTGGCAGTCGGGTAGATCCAATTATCAAACTCAGCTTCCTCCACATCCTCCTCGATAGCATTCACCCTTGAGCTGGAACTAAACACCGGAGCCTTTCCAATCTTCTCTTTGCGCACCGCCTTCTGAGCCTCTGCAGTAAAGCCTAGCCCAAACTTGTCGTTCTTCTGAGTGAAGTCAGGAAGCTGACCCCAGTGTGCACCATCGCCTTTCTGAACCACAGCCCGGGCATCCCTTAGGGAAACCATCTTCAGGGAATCATTCTCTTCGGCCATTGTCTCCGCAGCTGCTGAAATTGGATGTACCTCCTCGAAATGTTGGAAGGGAGTTTCAATAAATTCTCCGTCCATCTCGATGTACCTGAAGGAATTCAAATGGCTCACCATATACTCCTCTTCTCCTTGCACAGTGACAATTTTCCCCCTGACGGGATACTTCAGCTTTTGGTGTAAGGTGGAGGTCACTGCCCCGGCTTTGTGGATCCAAGGTCTACCCAACAGACAGGAGTACGATGGACGTATATCCATCACGTAAAAGGTAGAGTCAAACACTTGAGAGCCCACACGAATAGGGATGTTAACCTCTCCATGAACCATCCTCTTGGAACCGTCAAAGGCTCTGACGATGATATTGCTGGGTTTCAACTCCAGGCCTTCATAATCCAGACGATCCAAAGCCTTTTTCGGAAGAACATTCAAAGAAGAACCAGTGTCCACCAATACATGTGCCAGAGTAGTGCCCCTGCATTCAATGGAGACATGCAGGGCATCATTGTGGTTTCTCCCTTTTGCGGTTAGGTCAGCATCTGAAAAGCCCAAGCCGTTGTCCGCCGTCAGATTTGCTATGCAGTCAGTGAACTGAACTGCAGACGTCTCCTGCGGCACATGGGCCGTCTTGAGAAATGAGATCAAGGCCTTTGCATGGGCCTCGGAACATAGTAATAAGGAAAGCAGGGAGATCTTGGAGGGTGTATGCCCCAACTGTTCGACAACATTAAAATCACTCTTCTTTATTATTTTCAGAATCTCCTCCATTTCTTGTCGGGAGGCCTCAGCATTCACGGGTATTGGTGCCTCCATACGGGCAGGCTCTTCTTCAATCCCTTTGCCCCGAGCATTTGATGACTCGGCAGCAGGGGACACAATTTGATCAGCAACAGGACTTGGTAAACTTGCAGGTTTTATGAGGAGGGGTTTTCGAATAGCGGGCGGC
Organism: Vicia faba; assembly: GCA_948472305.1. Taxonomy (NCBI): domain Eukaryota; kingdom Viridiplantae; phylum Streptophyta; class Magnoliopsida; order Fabales; family Fabaceae; genus Vicia; species Vicia faba. Next base: position 721,021,209 of record OX451740.1, on the reverse strand, counting down.
GCAATGTCAGGCGAGAAGAGCCTGCCACTGCGGGTGACTTTAGCTGGACCGGTGATATCGCAGATACTGGCACTAGCATCAAATTCTTGCTTGATTCCATTTACATATACGTCTGCCCCATAATGCCAGGGGACAGCTTTATCAGACACGTAGGAGAGGGGTCCTGGAACAGTAATGATCACAGGCGCAACTGTCAAGATTTGAATAGGCTTCTTTGGGGGAGCCTTGATTGGATTTTTGAAGATGGTAATCACGGAAACTTCTTTCATCGGAACCAATTGAACAGCAGTCTTTTTGAATAGAATCTCCTTGCTATCCATTAGGCCTTGGATGCCTAACCTTAGCAAGGGACAATCAGATAGGGAAATAGCACAGAATGGGCAACCTTCGCCGCAACCCAGAAATAAACCGGCCCGCAGTAGGTTCTTCTTAACAGTCTTCAAAGGGGTAACAACTTCATCTACCGAAACAGCGTACACTTCTTCCTCAATGGCATTTACCCTATGCTGGGGCATAGGAGCCGTTACAACATTCGGTCTTTCCGGCGCTTCAAACTGAATTTCTTTTGCGTCAATTAGATCTTGCACTTTGTTTCTCAAGGCCCAACAATCATCAGTAGTGTGCCCGGGACTATCAGAATGATAAGCACACCGGGCATTCGGGTTGTATTTAGGGGACGCAGTGTTGACGACCTTAGGAGCTTCTTTGAGGGTCACCAGGTTGGTGGATAACAGTTGGGGTAAAATTTGAGATAATGTCATACTCAATCGGGTATACTGCCTCTTGGGCCTTTCACTTCTTTGTTGATTGTACTGCTGAGGAGCAGCAACAGGTTTAGAGATGACCAAAGCATTGACGGCTTGGCGACTTTCGGGCTTGAGTTGCCTTCTAGGGCCATAGACGGCGCTTGCTTCTTTCTTAAACGGCCTCTTCTCAGCACTTGTAGAGGCAGCTTTTTGTATCTTGCCTGACCTGATGCCAGCTTCAATTCTCTCTCCTGTTAATATCAAATCTGTGAACCCAGCGGAGGAGTTACCAACCAAATGATTGAAAAACGGACCAGACAACGTTCCCAGAAACATATCAACCAGCTCTCGATCAGTTAATGGAGGCTGCACCCTGCCAGCCAAATCTCTCCATTTTTGAGCGTACTCTTTGAACCCTTCACCCGTTCCCAGAGACATACCCTGAAGTTGGGTACGCGTAGGAGCGAGATCAGAATTGTATTGGTATTGTCTGTAAAACGCAGTTGCCAAATCTTCCCAGTGCCGGATGCTAGCTCCGTCCAATTGGTAGAACCATTCAAGCTGAGACCCCGAGAGGCTGTCCTGGAAGAAGTGAATCCAGAGGTTCTTATCCGCCGTGTAAGGTTGGATTTTACTTACATACGACCTCAGATGCAACTTCGGGCAAGAGACCCCATCATACTTGGCGAAGGCAGGCGCCTTAAACTTGTGTGGAATTACTACTCCGGAAGATAATCCCAAATCTCCGAAATCCAGTCCTGGCACGTTCTGAATTTCCATAGCGCTCAAGCGGTCCTCTAATTGTTTGTATCTGTCAGCAGCAGGTGGGTATTGTTCATCGTTATAGTCCGTCTCGTTGTCGGAGATTGCGGGACTAGGAGCTCCTCCCCCTTGGGGACTGTTTTTCTCAGCGGAAGAAGTGGTTGGATCAGCTTCATTGTGGAGTGTGTTCCCAAATCTGCATCCGGTGTTGAACATCGCCGTTCTCTTTTTCTTCTTTTTCTTCAGGAGTAGAGTCTTCAACTCTTGCTGACCCTGGGCTAGGCTTAAGACCATCTCTTGAAACTGTGCACTTTGGGCCTGAAGGGCCTTGATTGCTTGCTCACTGGATGATTCCGGATTCATGATGACTGTGCACACAAACAGCGAAGAAAATTAAGCAACCTGTGAAATAGGGTACCTGCTATGCATATGGTGCAATGGAATGCGCATGTATGCAATGCATTCAAGGATTTAGAACATTCAAACTTTTTTGTAAACAAAAAGGAACGCACATCATATTAATGAGGAGAAATTCGTTAGTACATAAATGCCTCATGGGCCAAATATTACAAAATAACTCTTTAAGGCAAAAAGACATTGCGCATCCTTTTTGGCGCGATGTAGGTGTTGAGATTCCTTTCCTCGTGCAGCAGGCGGGTGAGTTCCAGGACCTTCTTTTCACTAGCATGTAGACTGGTCTCAAGAGAATTCCGTTCTTCCTTAAGTTGGATCCAGCTCTTCTGCATCTCTTCCCAGGAGGTGGGCATGTCGGGATGTTGAATGGTGTAGGATGTTTCTCCTTCCAAGATTGGCTCTTTGATTACAGGTAGCATGTGAGGGTAAGGCATTACTAACTTCTGAGAGCGGGCTCGTACCCACTTGAGGTAAGGCTCCAACGGGATGGAGTTCCGGTGCCCCAGTGTCTTGCTGTCTATCCTACTTGGCATCCTCCAAGCTCTGATAAATCTCTGACGAAGTCCTTGAGTATCGTTGTCGAAATCGAAGACTATGTCAGGAATTAACATGTCATGAGGGCCATCCTTCCGAGCATAACCAAACTGTCTCCAAGCCAGGCATGGGTTGTAGGTTATACCTCCTTTGATTCCAAATAAAGGAACATTAGGGTACTCCCCACAGCGATCAATGATAGTGACGTCTTCCCTGGACCTAGGACACCAATGTATATCTGCATGCGTGAGAGTCATTAACCGTTGTGACCATCTCAAACCCCGCTCGTTCTTCAAAACTGATTGTGGAAGATGCGAAATAAACCACCTTCCCAAGAGAGGAGTGCAACACATAAGGACACCCCTTCTCCTCATGGTTCGAGTGTAACATGAGTGAAGGATGTCCCCCAACAGTGTAGGTATAGGATTCCTGGTCATAAAGATCTGGACAGCACTGATATCAATAAGCTGATCTGGGTTAGGGAACAACACCAAACCATAGACAAGGAGGGCTACAACTTCTTCAAAAGCTCGTAGGTCAAGAGAGTTCCAACATTCTTGGGCCTTATCAAACAGAAACCTAGCTAAGAACCCTTTGATACCACTTCTAACTTCCCAATGTCCTTTGAGGTCGGATGTCTGTAGGTGCAAGGCTTTAGCAATCTCTTCAAGCTTGGGTTCCTCTTCCATACCGTTGTAGGGTAGTTGATCAAGGATAGGGACCTTCAGAAGTCGGGAGAACTCTTCCAAGGTAGGCACCAACTGATAATCCGGGAAGGTGAAGCAGTGATGCAGAGGGTCAAAGAATTGGAACAGGACCTTTATCAAGTCCTCCTCAATGTTGGTGTTAACCAAGTTGATGAGTCTCCCATGTCTCTCACTGAATGAAGAACCCTCGGGAATCCTGGACAGAAGCTCCTTAAGCTGAGGAGGGATCTTTACAAGGCTAATCTGAATTGTCTTTCTGCGAGCAGTTTCCATGTCCTATAAAACAAGAACAAAGATGAAGATTCGAAACCCTTGAAACGGTTAGTCAATGCTCATGATGTTTGTATGATGTAATGATTAGATGCACTATAAACGTTCACAAAGGCAAACATGGTAAGGCATACAAGTCACACAAACCCTTAGAGTTTAGGCCTGCATGGGGTCTGGGTATTACCCTCTTGAAGTTTTGTGGGCTCAACCTGTCCTATCAAAAGTAACCGGGTTCTAAAGGTCCCAATATCACTGGATTGCTTTCATTGTTCATCGTTTCGATTTAGCCACTGAACTGGCGACCGAAATATTCCAGGAAAGCAACCCTCAATTGAGTGTAGTATCGAGTATCAACCAACCTCGGACTGCACCAAAGTCAGTTATCTCACTACCCTAAAAAGGCCAAGATGGTTCAATTAAGGTTCCTAAGGTCAGTTGATGCTTCATGACACCACGCGGCGGCCCCGTACTCTCCTTGACTGAACTCAAGGGTTACCGGTACACACCAAAGTGCCACATCAACGTAGCAGACTGCTTCAACCATGTCGGTATACCCCGCACAGTTCCCTCACAGCCTTGTTGCTACCTAAAAGGGTTTCCCCAGATCCGGGTTAGGATCTATAAAACTCCGATACAAAGCCCACAATATGTAAAAGCAAACAAAGCAAGCAATTGAAAACAAAGGTGATCTAAACCCTAAGGTTACTCCACTTTAAAAGTTCTCCCCAGCAGAGTCGCCAGTTCTGTGATACGGTGGGAGAACTGACTAGTGTTTGCGTTTGTATTCGCAAATGTTGCGGTTAGCAAGAGTCGCCACCGACTTTTTATTTTATCCTAAGGAAAGGTTAAAAAGCACAGCAAAAACCTTTTGAGATGTTTTCTTGGGTTCGGGGAGTAGATTATAGAAAGGGAAGGTATTAGCACCCTTTCTATCCATGGTTATCCATGGGCTCTTAGTTACTTGCTTAGATCACTTGCCTTTTGTTTTCAATTGTTTTAAATGGTGCTTTGAGTGTGTGGGTTTTGAAAATGTTTTGAAAAGAGGCCAATGTGGTGGCAACCTTTGCAATTATCCATGTGGGGATGTATACAAAGATGTATGTCTTTTGAAAAGGTTTTCATTTGTTTTTGAAAGTTGTTTTGAAAGTGTAGTGTTGTGTGGTTTTGAAATTAGGCAAATGTTTTGTTTTGCAAGTCGATTCAAGTAACTAAGAGGTTATCTACTCCTAAATTTCTCAAAAGATTATTGCTATACTTTAATCCTTTTAACAAGTTTGCACCACCATTATATTTGGTGGGCAACCTTGTATTAGGATGTGAAAGGGACAGGCGCGGGTCATCGTTTAGACCATAATTGTAACGACGTTAAATGTCTTTGGGCAATTTCTCTAAGGGACTTGATCATTTGTTTTTGTTTGTTTTTTTTTTGAAAAAAGTTTTATCGAGGGACTATGATCATTCAAACTGTTTGCTTTGCCCAAAGATGTTCAACATACAATATGGCCCATTTATTTGAAGGCAACAAGTGGAATACCCTAGGGGGTGCAAGTGTGATTTGTGTGTTCATTTTCATGCTTGTTTATCTTGCATTAGGTCAAACTATTTTTTGTCGTTTTTTCGCATACAAACCCTAATTCTAACATGTTATCATTAGAAAGCAATAAAAATGCGAAATTAAAATTACTAAGCTATTACACAACCAAATATGGGAAGGGGGGTACAAATGTTCAAATGGGGATATTGACAAGAATTTAAATCTAAATTATTACAACAATTGGATATTTTGCAATGCATAATTAAATGTAAATTAAATAAATATGTGAAATGTAAAAAGAAAGTTTCTATGTGTATGAGAAAATATTATTTATGTAAAAGGAAAAAGAAAATAAAAATGTATTTATTTTTTAGTATTTTGAACCTAGGGTGAAAAACCCTAATTTTTAAATAAAAGGTATTATTATCTAATTTAATTCTACTATTTATTTATTATTTGTAAAAAAAAATAAAATAAAATGAAGTGTATTGTGAAAAAGGTATTTTTTGTATCAAATATTAAATAAAATGAAAAAATCAAGTATTTTTATATTTTTGTCTTAAATATATTAATAATCATATATATATATTTATATTAAACCCTAAATATGTATTATTCTAGAAATAAATATTTATTTAATATTTTAATAAAATAAAATAAAAGAGTATTTTTTTGTGTAAAATATTTTCATAAAGTAAATAAAAATAAAAAAAGTGTATTTACATTATTTTTTCATTTATTCTAATAGTTAAATATATATATATTTATGTACAAACTAAACAAATAAACAAATAAATATGCAATAAATACAAAAAATAATGAAAAAAATATTTTTTTTAATTTTTAAATGACATGAGAAAAAATAAACAAAGTCAGCCAAAAAAGAAAAAGTCAAAAATGTTAAAAAATGAGCAAATGGGCTCAGGGGGGTGTAAACATGAAAATGGGGTGCAAAAAGAAAACAAATCCAGGCCCAGCCCAGACCACTCCTTCTTCAACCTCTGTACAGCCTCCTTCAAGCTAAAACACGCGTTTTTTATCTCTGGATTCCTGGCTTTTTAGCAAAAACTCATAACATGAAAAATGTAGAGCATTAAGAGACGGTTTCAACCATATAAAGAACATGTCCTATCTCTCTAAGATGAGGGAGAATTTCTCTCCCCCTCTTTCCTGACCTAGTTTTTCTACCATTTTCAGAGCTCAAATTCTCTTCACTCAGATAAAAGAAATGAAAAGTAAAGCTATGTACATGTTCAGGGCTATGAGTAGGACTTTGTTTCTTCACAAACTTAAGACTAAAGATGCCTAATAAGAGAGATACGAATTCAAACTTTTACCTGTGCAGTTGAACTTCTATGTGGAGAATGAGAGACTTTCAGTGCAATGTAATGATTGGAAAAGCTTCCTTGAGGTCCAGGGATGCTTTTTCAATGCTCACTTTGTCTTGAACCTTCTTGTATCAAGCTATAGAACTTCACCTGCAAGTCAAAGATGTGAAAATGGTGGAAGTGGTTAGAGCAACTACAGATCGTGCCTTAGCTTCTGGATAGCTTGCATATGTTGTAAGGAAGGTAGAGGAACAGGTTTGGACAGAAATGCTTGAAGGGATTGAGAGATTGCACTCAAACTGCAGGGGCACCCCTGTTTGTGCAGTTTGAGGATGATTCTGAGATGGAGGGTGTTTTGGAGGTCAAGAGCTCGTGTGTTAGCTTGGATATGTTATGTGTAATGTGTTTGACAACTTTGTTCTTGTCTTTGTATGCTGGTATGAGAGATGGCATAAGTTATGGATGTTACTTCTAAGTGAAGCAAGCAAATGCCAACTTGGTTTCTAGGCCAGTACAATGCCTCAATCTATGCTGCACATTTGAGTCTTGATCAGTGGGAAATGTCCATGCCTTTTTGCCTCAAAGATCTGCATTGTACCTCATAGATTTGCAAAGTTGCCATAAAGTAGCACTTTACAAGAATGGATAATATGCTTTTTCTAGTTTAGGCTTGATTTTGTGTGTATTGTCCAAATGAGCAAGATAATGCTAGAGCACAAAGGATATGCATTGAATTATTGAGTGAAAATGGGATTAGAGGCCTGCAATGTAGCTTAAGCATGCTGAATTCAAATTTGCCAAGTTTATGAACATGCTTTGATGAAGAACCAAAAGTGAATTTTTGCCAACTTGTGAAATTCGAATCTCTCAAGTTATGAGGTTGTTTGATGAGTTCTTGGACATTTTGGAAAGCTTGGAATGTGTACTACAATCCATCTTTGAAATGCAATTTGAAATTCCAAGTGGAAGGGTATGAAAAGTGGCCTTGAAGCAGGGTAGAAAACCTTGTCAAAATAGGTCAAATTTCACTAAGTTAAAAGATGGTTTAGTGCCCTTATTCAAAAAATCATAACTTGAGATACAAGCTTCAAATGAGAAATCTTTGTGAATCAAAGTTGTAGATTATGCAACAAGCTACAACTTTCATGTTTTGACTTTTGTTTGAATCCAAATGGATCATGGTGAAAAGATGGGGCAAAGTTGGGAAAAAATTAGGGTTTTTCATAACTTAGAAAAATTCTAAGTTATGAAAAATTCCATTTTCAAACCCTAATTTGCATTTTGAGATTTCTTGGTGAACAAGTTTCATGATTTGGCATGTTTTGATGAAAAATGAATCTTGACTCTTGATTTTGACCAAAAAGTCAAAGTTTGACTTTTCAGTATACAGTCAAAATTGATCAATTGACTGGGAAATTCAACTGTCAATCTTGTGTACTTGGGATCTTTTGAGCTTGATGAACATGTCAAGATAATTCCATGGGGTCCTTGAGTCCATATGTGAGCTTGGTTTGCCATTGGCTAGGTCAAACAGTCAAAAATTGCCTTTGTGCAGTCAAAACCCTAAAAATGACCATTTTGCCCTTTTGGTGATCTGATCAAATTTCTTGGGGAATTGTGATTCAAACTTGATCAAATGGTCCATGTGAGTTCATAATGTTGATGTGGATCAAATTTCATGAGGTTTGACTGTCAATTGGCCACAGTTGACTTTTTCCCCAATACAGCTGATTTCTAGGTCAACTGTCCAATTGACTGGGTAAAACTTGGAATCAAGACTTGAAACTTGGTATAGGTAAACTTGGGAGTCCAACATGAAGCATGAAAGTCATCTTAAGCATTTTAGGTCAAAACATCTTTGTGCAAGCACAAACCCTAATTTGAGTCCACAGTGCAAGGAGAAGTCTTGAGCAGAGGAAACCCTAATTGTATCTTGATCCTTAAATGTCTTGTGATGAGAAAATGTTGAGGAAATGGGAGGGCAAATTTTGGGGTACAACACATTTTTATGGACTGTATCAAGATTTTCCATTGTTAGGTTTTCTTGGTTCGTTTTAGGATTTTCTCGTGCAGGTGAAATTGGACTAAACGGAAGAGGCCATTGTGATCAACAGATCAAACCCAGCTGGTCCATGGTCTTGAATTTTATTTACATTGCTTGTATGTGATTTCTGAGATGTACAGGGTTACAACTACAGTGCCATGTCCGTAGGTAAAAGTTATGAGTTTTAAACGATAGTTCCAGGGAAGAAGACGATAGCGTGTCACCACTTTACTGGTCGGTTTAAATTCTGGCGCGTTTTATTCTGGCCAGAAACCCATAGTTCTGATATGATTGTTTATTCTGTTGTATTATTAAACTAACACCCAATGCATTAATTCAGAAAGAGGAAGTCAGAAATTCATGATTTTGGGTTTGATCCCACGTGTGATCCTCTGGCACCTTTCCCCTTTATTTTCACCAGATCCAGCGTCTACATCTGCTGGAGATTATACTCTAGATCCATCAGTCTCAGCCAGATCCAGCACACCTCATCTTCTGACGGACACAATTTGCTGGACCCAATAGCCAGGAGTAGGCCCAGTACCACCATCTCTGGACCATCATCTTCTGGACCTCCATCCTCTGGACCATCATCTTCTGGACCTCCATCCTCTAGATCATCATCCTCTGACCAGAGCCACTGGCAGTGGGTCCTTGGGTTATTTCTTTTACTTTTTTTTATCCTTTTTCAATACTAAAACAAATTCTTTTTTTTTACCAATCAAAAATTCCTAAAATTAACTTTTTTCATCCAATTAGGCTTAGGTTTATTTTTTATCAAAAATTAATTAATTTAATTAGATTCTAATTTTAGATAACTTTAATTATTTTGTAAATAAATTAAAAATAATTAGAACAATTAGGGTTTTGTTTATAACTTAATTATATTTTCTTTTTCTTAAAATAACCAAAAACACAAAAATAGGCCATTTATTTATTTTCATTAATTAATTTAATTAGCTAATTGTGTATTTAATTTAAAAATTTAATTCCTTTTTCTTCAAAATAATTAAAAACAACAAAAACATTTTTCTTTAAAATAATTAAAAACAACAAAAACCTTTTTCTTTCAATTAGGTTAGAAAGGGTCAAAACCCTAGTTCTCTCCCGATCTAATTTTCCTCGCGCGCGTTTTATTATTTATTTTTATGCTATTAATGTAATTGCTCACAAGTTTTAATAGTTAATTAGGTCTTGTATTTTCATTTATCGCTTTATTTTTTTAAGGGTTTGTTTTTGGCTATGTAAATACCCGAAGCTTTGTAATAGCTTAGCTTTAATTTTCGCACCTTAAATTCCATAAAATATTAACTGTTAGATGTATGATTAGGGTTGCATGACAAGAATGTATGATTAACTTTAAAACAGTTAGATAACCCTAAAATGTGCAAAGATAATAATTTGAAATTGAATCACTCGCATATGCGCACTCCTAGGGTACACTCCCACTTTGGTTGCCTTCGATAAATGGTCATTGAGTATAGGGTATTTTAATGGTCATCATTTTGTCTCAAAGATCAAAGTTGTCTCGAAATGGTTGCCTCGAATAATTAATCTAATACATTAGGGTTACCACTAAGACGTCCTAACATTGCTTTAGTGATTGTACGTCCCTTTCGAATTGACCCTCAAACTCCAACGACGGTGCTACCTACTGACTAATAGTGGGATAACACTGTCTAAAGGAAACGAACATAGAACAATTCTTTTTTTTGAGTAGGTAGATTAGCTCTTAAGTACTTGCTCAATCCAAACAAACTTTTTCATACTTACACTCCTTTTCAAACAAAGTTTTCAAAACACTTCGTAACACTCTTGAAGACATAAGCAAGAGTTAAATCAAAGTCAAAATAAAAACTTTCCAAATCACACAAACACAGAAAAGCAATTTTGAAAATGATGAGCAAGTACCTAAGAGCCCGTAGATAACTATGGATAGAAAGGGTGATAATACCTTCCCTTTTTACAATCTACCCCCCGTACTCAGAAATATCTCGAAAAAGGAATTTTTCTGTGCTTTTTTCCTTTCCTTGTTGGATAAAATAAAATTCGGTGGCGACTCTTGCTTAGCGCGGCATTTTGCAAACACAAACGCAAAACGCAAACCAGCATTCCTAAAAATAGTCCCGGTTCTGGCCACCGTATCACAGAATTGGCGACTCTGCTGGGGAAAGAATAAGTGGGGTATACCTTAGGATTAGTTCATCATATTGTTTTCTATTGTTTGATTTGATTGCTTTATTTTTGTGGGTTTTGTATCGGAGTTACTATAGCTCCTAACCCGAATCTGGGCAACACCTTTTAGGTAAGTAGCAATAAACTGTGAGGGAACTGTACGGCGTAGACCGATACGGTTGAAGCAGTAGCTACGTTGATGTGGCATATTAGTTGGTACCGGTATCCCTTGTGGAGGAACAAGGAGAATACGGGGCTACTATATGGGTCGTTAAGCATCAACTGACCTTAGAACCTATAATTGACCAACTTGGCCATAAGAAGTAGTGAGATAGCCGATCTCGGTGTAGAGCTGGGAACTGGTTGATACTCGATGCTACACTCATTAAGATCATACTCTCGAGATGGTTCCGGCCGCAAGAAAAGATTGCGTGAGCTGAAACTATGACCGATGGAGGATGGTCAGTGATATTAAGAACCTCTAGAACCCGGTTACTATTATTAGGACAGGTTGAACCAACTAAACTGCAAGAGGGTAGTACCTAGACTCCATGCAAGCCTGAAACTTAAGGGCTATTGTGTGACTTGTTTGCCTTTACCATGTTTGATACCTGATTTACATGTTGTATGTTTTATCATGACATCATGCATCATGACATAGCATGCATATTTAATTAGACTAACCATTTCAACGACCGAGGGGATTCATCTTTGTTCTGTTTTGCAGATAATGGCTTCTATGCGTAGAAATACCATTTGAATCAACTTCGTGCAAATCCCTGCTCAGCTCAGAGAGTTGGTCTCAAAAGTTCCTAATACTTCTTCATTTGTTAGAAGACATGGTCATCTATTTACCCTGGTCACTTCAAAGTTGGATGAGCAAATGGTGAGCGTCCTTTTTCAGTTCTTTGATCCGTTGCATCACTGTTTCACCTTCCCGGACTATCAGCTAGTCCCTACTTTGGAGGAGTTTTTTGATTTACTAGGCATATCTATCCTCGAGCAGACACCCTTCACAGGTTTGGAGGAGGTTCCTAGACTTGAGGATATTGCTTCAGCCTTACACCTAACAAGGTCTGATGTAGTATCTAACTGGGAAACACGTAGCGGGGTTAAAGGTTTCTTGGCTATGTTTATAATGGATCAAGCTCAACAGTTCTGGGATAACTTGGACTTTCAAGCTTTCGAAGACATCTTGGCTCTCCTCATCTACGGCTTGGTTCTGTTCCCGAATCCAGATTCTTTCATAGATTTGAATGCGGTCAAGATCTTCATGTCTCGTAACCCAACGCCTACTCTCTTGGGTGATATTCTACATGCTCTCTATACTCGTGCTGTGTGAAGAAGGGGAACTCTCATGTGTTGTACGCCGCTGCTGGCGAGGTGGTTTATTTCTCACCTCCCCAAATCTGTATTGAAGAATGAGGAAGGTGTAGGTTGGGATTACAAAATCATGTCCCTTGCTCATACAAACATTCTTTGGAGTTCTAAAGACATGGAAAGGCTAGCTGTCATTGATCGATGTGGGGAATACACTAATGTTCCGTTGCTTGGAATTAGAGGGGGTATAACCTATAATCCTTGTTTGGATTTACGATAGTTTGGAGGAGCTCGGAGAGACGGTCCTCATGAGATGCTGCTTACAGATATTGTCTTTGACTACAAAGGGGATGTTAATGGACATCGCCGCAGGTTTATACGAGCTTGGGGCATGGTAAACAGGTCTGACCCACATGAGCTAGGATTGAAGACTTCTCTCCCGATGCAACCTTATCTCCAGTGGGTTCGAGCACGTGATCAAAAGCTGGGGATTCCATATGAAGCTGTTTTGCCGGTAATTGTAGAGCATACTAATGAAGAAGGTGTTCCTTATACAGTCCTCCATCCCTACATGCCTACTGATCTGGGGGCATTGAAGAGATCTTGGATCCAGTTAAAGGAAGAAAGGGATACCTACAGGGAGAAGTATCATGAGCAGGAAAGGAAGATCTTGAGGCTTACAAGGAAGCTCGAGAATGAGAGGACAATCAACAATTATGTCAGCACGAAGGGAAAACGACCATGGGATTTCTGATGTCTTTTATTGTTTCTAGTTTAGATTTTCTTTTCAGTTTATTTCTTTTGTAACGCCTTAAAGGCATTTGTTAAACATTGTTACCAGTTTAATCTAATAAAGTGTGTTTTATTTTGGTTTACAAATTTGAATCTCCCAAAGTCTTTGAAATCATTTCATACGCATTCCATTACCATACACCTCATTACAGGTACCCTTACAGGTTTCTTATCTTCTTCGCTGTTTATTTCAGCATAAAATGTCTTCTGAAACACCTACTGATCAAGCTATTAAGGCTCTTCAAGCTCATAATGCTCAGTTCCAGGAGATGTTCTTGAACTTGGCCAAGAGTCAACAGGATTTGAAGACTCTTATCTTGAAGGACAAGAAGAAGAAGAAGAAGAATGTGGTTCTTCTGAACATGGGTCACAGGTTTGGGAATCAGTTGCGAGAGGAGGTTGATCTGTCTCATTCATCTGGAGGAGGAGAGAATCAAGAGGAAAGGAAGGCTCCTAGCCCTATGGTCTCTGATAATGACACTGGTTTTGATGATGAACAGTACCCTCCTGCTGAGGATAGGTACAAACAACTAGAAGATCGCCTGAATGCCATGGAGATTTAGAAGGTTCCCGGTTTGGATTTTGGAGATTTGGGGTTAGCATCAGGGGTGGTGATTCCTCACAAGTTTAAAGCTCCGGTCTTTGCTAAGTACGATGGAGCATCCTGCCCAAAGCTCAACCTCCGCTCGTACGTTAGAAAAATTCAACCATATACTGCTGATAGAAACCTTTGGGTTCATTTCTTTCAAGATAGTCTGTCAGGGACTCAACTTGAATGGTTCTATCAATTGGAAGGAGCTAATGTCCGCAACTGGGAGGATCTTGCTGCTGCTTTTTATAAGAAATACCAGTATAATGCCGACCTTGCTCCCACGCATACTCAACTTCAGAGTATGTCCATGGGTGCGAGCGAAGGTTTTAAGGACTACGCTCAGAAGTGGAGAGATCTGGCTGGAAGAGTACAACCCCCGCTGTCTGATAGGGAGTTGGTAGATATGTTTCTTGGGACTTTGTCAGGTCCATATTTCAATCATTTGATCGGTAGTTCATCGCCCGGGTTCACTAAATTGATTATGACTGGGGAGAGGGTAGAAGCTGGAATCAAAAGTGGCAAGATACAAAAAGGTGCTTCATCAAGTACCAAAAAGAAGCCTTTCAGGAAAGAAGCTAATGCAGTTTACAGTTCAAGGAGCCAAAACTGACCTGAGCACCGCCAAGCAGTGAATGCGGTAGTAATATCAAGGCCCACTGTTGCCCCACAACGCAACAATCAGCAAAGAGTAGAGAGACCGTAAAGACAGTATACTCGGCTCAATATGACCTTATCTCAAATTTTACCGCAGTTATTGAAGACTAACCTGGTAACTCTGAGGGAAGCTCCGAATAACCCCAGTACCACCTCTCCGCTGTATAATCCGAACGCCCGTTGTGCCTATCACTCTGATAGCCCAGGGCATGATACCAACAACTGCTGGGCCTTGAGGAATAAGGTGCAAGATTTGATTGAAGCTAAAGAAATTGAGTTTGACGCACCAGAAAAGCCTAACGTCATAACTGCTCCTATGCCAAAACATGACACGGGAGTCAATGCAATTGAAGATGATGATGAAGAGTCAGATATCGACAACTGGATTTACCCGACTACCAACAGTGGTGAAATTCTGGCTGCAGATACTCAATGTCACGTTCAATGTTATGACACCGTATCTGACTTACTATATGACAGTAAATACAAAAGCAATAAAGAACACAGTCAATTGTTTACCCAATTCAGTGTGCAACAACACCTACTCTGGGGGCTACCAAGCCAGGGAGGAAATCCACTATAAGAGATTTTAATTCAGGAATAAACCAACCAGTTTATCTCCTTCACTTAAGACCTACCCAATGCAATTCCAATCTAAGTACAACTTAAACCTGAGTTCCTACTCACTCCCCCTCAATCACAGCAGTGATACATAAACCAATTTGACTTAAGAATTGATGAAGACACTCTTCAAAGACAAACACTTGATTAAGCTTCACAGCTTTTTAATCAAGCAACACAATCACTCTTGCTTCACAGCTTTGAGTGATGTACACAACTAACTTGACTCTGCTTCACAGCTTTAGTCAAGGAACATTCAAACACTCTTGCTTCAAAGCTTAGAGTGCTACACAACCCTTACAATTTGAAACCTATTCCAAGGCACTTATCACAATGATAATTGCTTGGAGTACAATAAACAAATCTATACAGATTACAAATGATCTTCTAATCAATAAAAGCCATCCTTGAAAAACAGCAGCTCTGTTGAATATATAGCAGCTGCAACTTCAGTTAGGGTTTCCAAAAACCTAGGGTTAATTCCGTTTGACCTAAAGATCAGGTCACAGGACTTTATTAACCAGGTTAGGGTTGAGCTAGGTTACCCCTCAGAAAACGCAGGATTCTGTTCAGAAAGGACTGAGTTATTTCCTGAAAAAACTCAGACTTATCCAATCCTGCAATCCTGTTAGTTCAGAACAGGATGTCATAACATCTGTTATGACATCTGAGAAAACCTGTCTACTGATTTAGCAAAATGTGATCATTTTGCAAAAATGCTCAGATACACACTTATAAACATCAGTATTTGAATTACAATATTTTTCTGCAAAGGTACCTAATGAGTCAGTACAAACTGAACTAGAATGTTATGACATCAGTCATGACATTCACACATACACTTGGGATTTACCAAAAATGCAAGCCAATACCTAAACACCTACAAACTCCCCCTTTGGCAGATTTTTGGCTAAAGACCCTAAACAATCAGAGATAGATAGCAGCAGAAATAAGTGACAGCAGAAAAATAGAATGTCAAGTACTAATTAAGTAAGTACCAAAATATTCTCCCCCTCTTTAGCCACAAATGGGCCAAAGATACATGTTCAGAAAATTATACAGTTATCCAAAACAAAATAATAAGATCAGCAGCAGAAAACAACAGAATACACTTCCAAACTTCACCAGATATCAGCAACCAACCAGCAACACCACCAAACAGCAATCAACTTTCAAGCACTGTCATCAGACTCAGAGGAGCTAGTTTCTTCAATGTTGAGCTGTCCTTCAGCTTCTACACCTTCTTCCCTTCTGCTTTCTTCAGCTTCCTCCTTTTCTAGCCTGGCAATTAGAATTTCTAGGGTCCTTTTTCTAGCATCCAGCTCTTTGCAAGTTTCTTTTAAAATAGCTATGACATCTGATGTCTTGGACTGGGTCTTTACAGACGATGTCTCAGCTGATGTTATGACAATGTCTGGAGCATGAGATCCCTGAAACAGTTTGTAGTGCAGGCCAAGGGCAGGAGCTCTTTTGCAGACTGTATCTCTTGCCACAAGGATATCAGGGTATTGTGCAAGAATGATTCCACAAAGGAGGGAGGGAAAGGCAATTGGTCCTTTGACAGCATAACTGCCAGCATGCTTTAAAGTTTGTTCAAAGATGTACCTCCCATAGTCAAAAGCAGTCTTGGTTCCCACAGCATAGATAAATCTCCCCAATCCTGTGGAGATAGTTGATTTGTGATTTGTAGGCACCCAGTTGGCTGCACCTATTTTATGCAAGATGGCAAATTTCATGCTGAGTTTACTAGCATTCAGCTTCCCTTTCAAGGGCCAGCACTTTACTTGCCTGGCTGTGATGGTTAGACAAACTTCATTGTCAGTTGCCTCTAGATCAGGACAGTCCTTATTTGTTCTTCCAAGAAACTTGTTGATTTCTGATGGAGAGAACTTGACCCTTCTTCCTCTAACAAACACACTTTCAAAGTCAGCTGACCTTCCATCAGCACAATCATTTGACAAGTTCACTACAAACTCCTTGACCAGATTTTCATAACATTTGTTAAACTTTATCACTGTCTTCATTAGCCCAGCATTCTTGATCAGATCCATGATGTCTTTGCACTCCAAGGCATCATTGTTGAGTTCTCTCTCTAAGGCTATTCTCTTTAAGCAAACATACTTCCATCTGTTTGCATTGTCAAAATGATGAAAAGAGATGTTGTCTGTTGGCACTTCAGGCACTCTAGCAATCTTGCTGGAGGGGAGCTTCCTTCTGATGGGAGTTTCTTCAATATCAATCTCAAATTCTGATTCCTCATCAGAATCAGAAGTTTCAGGTTCTTTACTTTTCTTAGAGATTGGTTGTCTAGCAGTATGCACCTGGGCCTTCTTCCCTTTTGTCTGAATACTTTTCTCAGCCATGCCTTCAGCCTTGGATTTCTTAGCATCAGGTTTATCATTCTGACTACTGTTTCTTTTCATCAATCTCCTAGCTATACTAGGGTTCACATTAGCAATCAGTTCATTATCTGAGTAATCTTCATCCACATCAATGATAGGTGGATTAGCAGCCTTTTCAGAGGGGTTCTGAATGTTGTATTTTGGTGTCACAACATTCTCAGTGACATCTACATTTTCAGAACCTTCCACATTTGGACTTTCTGATTGATTTAAAGGGATAGAAATCCCCGGTACAGATTGGTTGCCACTCAGTATACTAGTAACCAGCCTAGCAATAGCTTGGTGTACTTGAACTGATCCTTCTCTATTAGGTACAGAAGACGAAGGATGAGAAGAATTACCAGAGGCTGTAGCTTGAGCTCTTCCTGCATGTCTGGTTCTGAGCTTTTTGACTCTGGCTGGGTCAGTTGCCATCTCCCTGAGAGGAGTGACCTCAAGAACTTCAGATTCTATGCATGTAGTGATTGCCCTAGAATCTTGGTCAGATGATGACGATGATGAGGAAGATGAAGTCGCCATGGTTGAAGACGATGTCTGAGACATTTTGATTGACTTTGAGTAATGGTAGCAGTTTGAGAAAAATCTTTGATTTGGAGGAGGAAACAGGTTGCAAGGAACTGAGAGGTAGGGGATAAAAGGGAGTCTCTTCAACTTCTTAAAGCTTTTGAAGGAATTGTGAAAGAATATGATTAACCCACTAAATATAGACTTAATAAAATTAATCCCTTCAACCCTTGTTTTAAGCAAAATTAATTGCTATAATTTCTCATGTTGGTGAATACCCAACCTACCCCTCAAATTTTCAAGTTTATTTCCAACAAGAGCCTTGGTAGAAGAATCAGTCAGCTGAAGCTTAGAGAAACTATGTTCCAGTTTAAATGACTTCTTCTCTTCAAAGTCAATAGGATTCAAGGAAATGTTGATTGTTTTCAGATTGTCACAACACAATGTCACAACATCTTGTGTAACATTGTACTCAGGGAGCATCTGTTTTGACCAGATGTTTTGAGAATAGAATTTATTTGACTTGTTATTTCCAACATCCTTGTCAAGATGACTTAAGGTTCTGACAACACATTCTTCTTCAAGTTTATTTGCCACATCACAGATATTATCAACCTGTAGTTTTGGAGTTCTTCTGACAGCTTCCATAGAAATAGCTCTTTTCATTCTTCTTAGATGAAGGAGACCAAGCTTATGCTGCCACAGTTTCATCTCTTTTTCTTCTTTGATGATTTGACACACAGTGGAGATAACAGTGTTCTCAGGCTGCCACACGTAACAGTTATCTTTGGATTTGATTCCTCTCATTACAACTTCTAGTTTTTTATTAATTACTAGACATTCAGATCTTGAGAAGTTGACCTTGAATCCTAGATCACATAATTGACTGATACTAATGAGATTAGCAGTCAACCCTTTTACCAGCAGTACTTTATTCAGACTTGGAACTCCAGGGCAGTCCAAATTGCCAACTCCTTTGACTTCACCTTTAGCACCATCTCCAAAGGTCACAAAACTGGTGGTGTGAGGCATAACATTATTGAGGAGATTTTTTAATCCAGTCATGTGTCTGGAACATCCACTGTCAAAGTACCAATCTTCCTTTGCAGAGACCCTCAGGGAAGTGTGAGCTATCAGTGCAGTAGCCTTTTTCTTCCATTGAGGAGCATGTGGTACCTTTTTAGACTTAGGTTTGATACCTGAGTTCTGATTAGGGTATCCATGTAATCTGAAGCAGAAGGGCTTTATGTGACCATATCTCCCACAATGATGACATTTCCATCTTTGGTACCTTTTCTTCATATGTCTCTGTTCCTGATGTTGAGAGTTGTGTTGAGACATCCGTTTTGACATTTGCTTACCAGTACCAGATTTCTTTGCTTCCATAAATCCTAGTCCAGATTTATTTCCCACATTTTGTCCAACCTGTAGGATCTCTTCCAATTTGTCTGTCCCATTTGTCAACAACTTGACAGATTTGGTCATTTGGTTTAGTTGTGAGTTCAACAATTGAACTTTTCCTTCTAGATGACTTATAGTTTCAAGGTTTGCCCTTTTTTCAGCCTCCATCTTTATGATGAGTTTTGACTGTTTCTCATTCTGCACACAGACTTCAGTACTTCTGATACACAATTCTTTGTAAGTATCAGCCAGTTCTTCAAAAGTCACCTCTTCATCACTGATGTCACTTTCGGAGGTACAAACACCAGTTAAAGCAGTAACTCGTTTGGCAGTCTCTTCTTCAGAATTACTTTCTGAATCACAGTCAGACCAAGTAACTGTCATTCCTTTTTGTTTCTTAAGAAAGGTAGGACATTCAGCTCGAATATGCCCATATCCTTCACAACCATGGCATTGAATTCCTCTGCCTTGAACTCCTTTCTCTTCTGACCTTGGTCTTCTGCTGGAACTGTCAATGTTAGAGGGAATGTTATGAACATTAGACCTTGACTTTGGATCTATTCTTTTGATGAGTTTGTTGAACTGTCTTCCAAGCATGGCTACAGCTTCTGAAATGTTTTCTTCAACATCAGTGTTGGACATAAGAGCTATGCTCTTGTTCTTTTTGACACCATTATCAGTGATTCCCATCTCAAAAGTCTGAAGAGACCCAATAAGTTCATCCACTTTCAACTTGCTAATGTCCTGGGCTTCCTCTATGGCAGTTACCTTCATTGCAAATCTTTTAGGCAAGGATCTGAGAATCTTCCTCACCAGTTTTTCTTCTGACATTTTTTCTCCCAGTGCTCCTGAGGTGTTGGCAATCTCCAAGATGTTCATGTGAAACTCATGAATGGTTTCATCTTCCATCATTTTTAGATTCTCAAACTTAGTGGTCAACATCTGAAGCCTTGACATTTTTACTTTGGAAGTGCCCTCATGAGTAGTTTTGAGAGTGTCCCAAACTTCCTTGGCCAGTTCATATTGATGTACTAGTCTGAAAATGTTTCTATCAATTCCATTGAACAAGGCATTTAAAGCTTTTGAATTTCCCAGAGCTAACTCATCTTCTTCTTTACTCCAATCTTCCTCAGGCTTCAGACTGATTGTCCCATCTATCTCAGTTATGGTGGGATGAATCCATCCTTTGTCAGCAGCTCTCCAAGCCTTTTTGTCCAGAGATTTTAGGAAGGCAATCATACGAGGTTTCCAGTAGTCATAATTGGTTCCGTCCAGAATGGGTGGTCTATTTCCAAAAACTCCTTCTTTGTCCATAGTGCCAGAAAGTGATATCCCTAGATCTCACCCAGTAATACAGGCAGGGTGCCTGCTCTGATACCAATTGAAATTCTGGCTGCAGATACTCAATGTCACGTTCAATGTTATGACACCGTATCTGACTTACTATATGACAGTAAATACAAAAGCAATAAAGAACACAGTCAATTGTTTACCCAGTTCAGTGTGCAACAACACCTACTCTGGGGGCTACCAAGCCAGGGAGGAAATCCACTATAAGAGATTTTAATTCAGGAATAAACCAACCAGTTTATCTCCTTCACTTAAGACCTACCCAATGCAATTCCAATCTAAGTACAACTTAAACCTGAGTTCCTACTCACTCCCCCTCAATCACAGCAGTGATACATAAACCAATTTGACTTAAGAATTGATGACGACACTCTTCAAAGACAAACACTTGATTAAGCTTCACAGCTTTTTAATCAAGCAACACAATCACTCTTGCTTCACAGCTTTGAGTGATGTACACAACTAACTTGACTCTGCTTCACAGCTTTAGTCAAGGAACATTCAAACACTCTTGCTTCAAAGCTTAGAGTGCTACACAACCCTTACAATTTGAAACCTATTCCAAGGCACTTATCACAATGATAATTTCTTGGAGTACAATAAACAAATCTATACAAATTACAAATGATCTTCTAATCAATAAAAGCCATCCTTGAAAAACAGCAGCTCTGTTGAATATATAGCAGCTGCAACTTCAGTTAGGGTTTCCAAAAACCTAGGGTTAATTCCGTTTGACCTAAAGATCAGGTCACAGGACTTTATTAACCAGGTTAGGGTTGAGCTAGGTTACCCCTCAGAAAACGCAGGATTCTGTTCAGAAAGGACTGAGTTATTTCCTGAAAAAACTCAGACTTATCCAATCCTGCAATCCTGTTAGTTCAGAACAGGATGTCATAACATCTGTTATGACATCTGAGAAAACCTGTCTACTGATTTAGCAAAATGTGATCATTTGCAAAAATGCTCAGATACACACTTATAAACATCAGTATTTGAATTACAATATTTTTCTGCAAAGGTACCTAATGAGTCAGTACAAACTGAACTAGAATGTTATGACATCAGTCATGACATTCACACATACACTTGGGATTTACCAAAAATGCAAGCCAATACCT
This sequence comes from Vicia faba, assembly GCA_948472305.1. Classification (NCBI taxonomy): domain Eukaryota; kingdom Viridiplantae; phylum Streptophyta; class Magnoliopsida; order Fabales; family Fabaceae; genus Vicia; species Vicia faba. Next base: position 720,999,941 of record OX451740.1, on the reverse strand, counting down.
AAACACCTACAAGTGGATTGAACAATTAGACGACAAAGGACTTCGTGCCTGTTTCTTTTATTACACAGTAATATACTTTTGTTTTGAGATTTGTAACAGACAATTTGAAACTTTTACGGCCCGGTGCCTTGCCCGAGGCACCGTGGCTTTGTTTGTGAGGGCTTATCATGTGTCATTTCCATATATCATTAATAAAGCATTGGGCATTTTTCTTGCATTACAAATTTTGCGCTCCTTGTATTTATTTTCAATCTTGCACTTTATCAAAACAACTATTTGTCTTACACACACTCACATATCATAATACAGGTCCACATCCACTCTGGATCCCACTGATAACGACTCTGCTACTGCCAGTTATGACTTCAAAAGTCCGATCAACCAAGGCGAAGACGAAGGTGAGGATGATTGTGAGGTGCCTGGAGAGCTTGCTAGGTTGTTACTTCAGGAAGAGAGGGCCATACAGCCGCATGAAGAGCCAGTGGAATCAGTGAATTTGGGTACCGAGGAAGACAAGAAAGAGGTTAAGATAGGTGCAAATCTGAAGCCTAGTGTTAAGCAACGGTTGATACAGATGCTGCGTGACAATGTTGAGATTTTCGCTTGGTCTTATGAAGATATGCCTGGGTTGGATACCGATATTGTGGTTCACCGCTTACCAACTAAAGAAGACTGTCCTCCAGTGAAGCAGAAAGTTCGCCGAATGCGCCCAGAGATGCCTGAGAAAATCAAAGCTGAGGTTATGAAACAGTTTGATGCCGATTTTCTAGCAGTTACTTCTTACCCGCAGTGGGTTGCCAACGTGGTTCTAGTGCCGAAGAAAGATGGTAAGGTTCAGATGTGTGTGGACTATAGGGATTTGAACAGGACGAGTCCCAAGGATGATTTCCCTCTGCCTCATATCGATGTTCTGGTTGACAACACTGCACAACATAAGGTCTTCTCTTTTATGGATGGTTTTCCTGGTTACAATAAGATTAAGATGGCTCCCGAGGAAATGGAGAAGACAACTTTTGTCACACAATGGGGTACCTTTTGCTACAAAGTCATGCCTTTCGGATTGAAGAATGCTGGGGAAACGTATCAGCGTGCCATGGTCGCTATGTTCCATGACATGATTCATCATGAGATTGAGGTATACGTTGACGACATGATCGCAAGGTCCCAAACTGAAAAGGAACATCTTGACCATCTTTAGAAGCTATTCGACAGGTTGAAGTTTTATAAATTAAGGTTAAACCCGAACAAGTGCACCTTCGGGGTGAGGTCCGGTAAGCTGTTGGGTTTCGTCGTTAGTGATAAAGGTATTCAAGTGGATCCCACAAAGGTGAAGGCTATACAAGAAATACCAGCTCCCCGAACAGAAAAAGAAGTCAGAGGCTTTTTGGGAAGTTTGAATTACATTGCCCAATTCATTTCACACCTGACTGCTACTTGTGAGCCAATCTTCAAGCTGCTAAAGAAAGATCAAGTGGTAAGATGGAATGATGAATGTCAGGCCGCTTTCGAGTGGATCAAGGAATATCTCTAAGAGCCTCCTATTCTGATGCCTCCAGTTGAAGGAAGACCTTTAATCTTATACTTGACAGTACTCGATAATTCAATTGGGTGTGTGCTGGGGCAGCATGACGAGTCTGGCCGAAAAGAGCATGCTATTTACTACCTTAGCAAAAAGTATACCCACTGCGAGACCTGATACTTGTTGCTTGAGAAAACTTGTTACGCTTTGTCATGGGCTGCTCGCCGGCTGAGACATTATATGCTGACTCACACCACCTTATTGATATCAAAGATGGATCCAATCAAGTATATCTTCGAAAAGCCCACCTTATTCGGAAGAATAGCAAGATGGCAGATGATCTTGACTGAGTATGACATTCAATACACAACCCAAAAGGCAATCAAGGGGAGTGAGTTAGCAGATCATTTGGCACATCAGGCAGTGGATGATTACCAGTCTATAAACTTTGAATTCCCGGATGAGAGCATCATGTTGGTGACCGACTGTGAGAAACCTGGTCCGGATGAAGGACCTGAGGAGGGATCCCGATGGTCTATGTACTTTGATGGAGCTTCAAACGCATTGGGTAATGGCATTGGCACCGTGATCATATCTCCTGAAGGATGTCATACTCCATTTACCGCCCGATTATGTTTTAACTGCACCAAAAACATGGCGGAGTATGAAGCATGCATCATGGGCCTTCGAGCAGCTATTAACCTAAGGATTAAGTTCTTGAGTGTATTCGGAGATTCCGCTGTCGTGATCAGTCAGATTAAAGGCGAGTGGGATACAAAACACCTAAATCTTATTCCTTACAAAGAGTATGTACTGACACTGCTCCCAGACTTCGAGGAGATAACCTTTGAACATTTCCCAAGAGAGGAGAATCAGTTGGCGGACGCGCTAACTACCATGTCTTATATATTCAAGGTCAAGTGGGACAATGAGACTCCCCATATTACCATTGAGAGGTTAGATGAACCTGCACATTGATGTGACATTGAGACTGAAGCGGTAATAGATAAACCCTGGTTTCATGAGGTAAAGAGGTATCTTGAGGCTCAGGAATACCCCAAGGGTGCATCTGTTAATGATAAGATGTTCTTGAAGAGGTTCGCTGCAAAGTTCTTCATAAGTAATGATATCCTTTACAAACGTAACCATGATTCAACCTTACTGCGATGTGTGGATAAGAACGAGGCAGAAAGGATCATGGCGGAGTTACATGAAGGTACTTTTGGAACTCATTCCAGTGGACACACCATGGAGAAGAAAATAATACGGGAATGATATTATTGGTCTACTCTGGAAGCCGACTGTTATCAGCATTCTCGGACCTGTCATAAGTGCCAAATCTATGCTGATAAGGTGCACGTACCTCCGGTTCCTCTGAACATTTTGACAACTCCTTGGCCTTTTGCAATGTGGGGCATCGACATGATCGGCAAGATCAGACCTACTGCATCCAACAGGCATCGTTTCATCTGGTGGCTATCGATTACTTTACGAAGTGGGTTGAGGAAGCTTCCTTTGCTATCGTGACCAAGAACGTCGTGGCACGGTTTATTCGGCATAATCTGATCTGTCGATATGGTGTACCAGAGAGGTTCATTACGGAAAATGGTACAAATCTCAATAATACAATGATCATCGAACTCTGCTAGCAGTTCAAGATACAACATCACAACTCTTCTCCCTACCGACCGAAGATGAATGGGGCTGTTGAAGCGGCTAACAAGAACATCAAGAAGATTGTGCAGAAGATGACAGTGACATACAAAGACTGGCATGAGATGTTACCATTCGCTTTTCATGGGTACCGTACCTCAGCACGGACGTCAACATGGGCAACCCCCTATTCCTTGGTATATGGCGTGGAGGCAGTCTTTCCCATTGAAGTTCAGATACCCTTTCTTCGGATTATGAAAGATGCAGGTTTGAGCGAGGACGACTGGATTCAGACCCGGCTTGATAAGCTAAACTTAATCGACGAGAAGAGACTTACTTCTATTTGTCATGGTAAGACGTATCAAAAGCAGATGATCAAGGCATTTAACAAGAAAGTCAGACGACAAGAGTATCAAGTTGGGGATCTGGTGATCAAACGCATCATACTACCTCAAGGTGATCCCAGGGGAAAATGGACCCCTACGTATGAAGGGCCATTTGTGGTTAAGAACATTTTCTCAGGAGGAGCTATGATTCTAACCACCATGGACGGTGACGACCTTCCTCACCCCGTCAATGCAGACATAGTGAAAAAAATACTATGCATAATCAAAGACCTGCTAGGTTGACTGGCCTAGGCAAAAATAAGGGCTTCTCGGAGAACCAAAAGGGTTCGGGCAAAAATAAGGGATGAAAATGAAAAAAAAACTATACACCCGGCAAGTCGAAAACCTGAAAAGGCGGCTTGGGCAAAAAAGGGTATCCCGGTGGACTGAAAACCCGAAAGGGCGGTCCAGGAAAAAGTTAGGGATCAAAGCGTAACACTATGTCTCATTGGATCACCTTGCAACTAGATTTCTGTATCAACTATCAAGCTCGGACGACACTAATCAATCTGATCTACCTTCAACCAAGTAGCAAAGTGATGAGATGCTCGAGGATATAAGGGCAATAACAGAGTTGGAACCCAGTGGGATTGTTCACATAGCTGCTTTTCTTTGTTTTTCGCAAATTATATAATTTCTATCCTTCGGCGGCGTTCTCTTACTAGGACGCCAACCTCTTGTACGAAAACGCCTATTTACAGGCCAACTTTAAAATTAATACAATTCATTTTCACAAAGAAATTTCAAATTATATTCCTTTTTCTGTTTTGTTTTGCAATAACGTCCAATGGTTCATTTTTGATATATGCATTTGACAATAATTGCTGCTCATAAATATTTACATGTGAAACAAAAGACGATTACTCGTAATGACAATAACAGGGGAAAACGAGAAATGTCCGAGCCTTACAGTTTCTCTATTCACCAGGTACAGGGATAGACCTAGCTGAAGAGTATGACTAAAAATGCATACACTCCCCGCAGAGTAGGAAATACCAGAATACATTATTATCAACTCTCCCCAGCTGAGGTTTGTAACCGCGAATGAGTCGGTAAGATTCTCCCCAAGCAGAGTTTATCTATCACCAGCACTGGAAGATTATCCCTAGTGGAGTCTGGAAGATTATCCCCAGTAGAGTCTAGAAGACCATCCCCAGTGGAGTTTATTTCTCCCACAAACAGAAACTTTATCCTCGACAGAGTTATCATCACCAACAACGATAATTCATCCACAACCGAGGGTATTTCTCCAAAATCAGCAAATCTTCAGGAGAGCATCTCTTCCCCGCAGAGTCATTCTCTCACCAATGTATTCTCCAGCAAGATTATTCTCTTGATCATCTTTGGTCGTTATCCCTAGCGAGCGAAATTCTTTGTACTCTCCAGCAGCAATCTGGGGTTTATGTTCCCCAGCTAGAGAATATTATAAAAACATTACACATCCATACATAATGACATGTGCATATGCAGCATACAACACCGTCTCATTTATTTTGAGAATATCATTGCTTGATACATGTCATGCATTACATACGACTAACCCTTATCTTTCAGGAAGGATACAATCAAATTCTCACAAAATTCAAGCTATGAAGCCCTGGTACAACCGGATAATATCTTGATTACTCCATCATATTGTAAAGCCCGGAGAACAACCGGATAACCGTATCAGAATGCTGCGAAGCCTGGATTACGACCAGATAGTGGTATATCTTAAAAGCAAGATATGAAGCCCGAATTCGACTAGATAATAGTTTAATCCCCAGCAAGCCATGAAGCCCGAATTACGACTGAATAACAGCTCCACAAGTTATTGTGAAGCCTGGATCACGACCACATAGCAATACAAGACCATGAAGCCTGGATTACGACCAGATAATGGTAGAAGACGTTGTGAAGCCTAGATTACGACCAGATAGCAACCAAGAATACTACGAAGCATGGATTATGACCAGATAGTGGTATATCTTTAATACAAGTTATGAAGCCCAGATTCGACCGGATAGTATCTTGATTTCTCCGAACACCATGAAGCCTGGATTCGACCAGATAATGGTATAATGCATCGTGAAGCCTGGATTACGACCAGATAACGGTAAAGAACACTGAAGCCTGGATTAGGACCAGATAACAGTGAGGGACATTGCGAAGCTTGGATTTCAACCAAATAGCAGTTCACCCAGCCAATTACTATGAAGCCCGGAGTCGACTAGATATTAGTAGGCCTTTAAACCAAATGGAAGCCCAAATGCGACTGAATAACCACTTGATTTCTTCTGAAGCCTAGATTTCAACCAGATAAGAAGTGAGGTATTGTGAAGCCTGGATTCGACCAGATAGCAGTACAACACACCATGAAGCCTGGATTCGACCAGATAATGGTATAATACATCGTGAAGCCTAGATTACGACCAGATAGCGGTAAAAGACGCTAAAGCCTGGGTTATGACCAGATAACAGTGAGGGACATTGCGAAGCTTGGATTTCGACCAAATAGCAGTTCACCTAGCCAATTACTATGAAGCCCGGAGTCTACCGAATATTAGTAGGCCTTTAAATCAAATGGAAGCCCGAATGCGACTGGATAACAACTTGATTTCTTCTGAAGCCTGGATTTCGGCTAGATAAAAAGTGAGGTATTGTGAAGCCTGGATTCGACCAGATAGCAGTACAAGGCACCATGAATCCTGGATTCGACCAGATAGTAGTATGAAACATCGTGAAGCCTGGATTACGACCAGATAGCGGTACAAGACATTGTGAAGCTTGAATTTCGACCAAATAACAATTTTACCTGGACGATTACTAAGAAGCCCGGAGTCGACCGAATATTAGTGTTCCCTAAATTCAAGTTAAAGCCCGGATGCGACTGGATAACAAGTGAATTCCTTCTGAAGCTTGGATTACGACCAAATAAGAATTGAGAAATTGCGATGCCTGGATTACGACCGGATAGCAAGTTTGATCTCATCTCTCCAGCAAAATCACTGTAAAGACTGGATTACGACCTTATAACAGTCAACCTTATCACTATGAAGCCTGGATCACGACCATATAGTAGTTCATTCTCACCTCTTCAACTAAGAGACGATTCCTCAGTAGAATATCGGACGACCGAAGCTCCTAAAATTAACCTTTCCTCAAAAAACTGAGATGATTCATCAGTAGAATAACAGACGACCGAAGCTCCTAAAATTCTATTCCTCCCAAGACCGAGATCAACATTCCCCAGCGGATTCCTCCTCAACAACAGGTACACAAGCTCTCGCTAAGGAATCTCTTATGCGATCGACACTCCTTCGGATGGCATCTTTAAGCCCATATCCCGTCATCAATCCCCAAATGGCATCTTTAAGCCCATTCCCGGCATCACAAGACAATTACCACTTCATGCGAGTGCAAATTTCTGGGCACTCTAGTGTTCAATCATCTTCCACCTTCGGGTCACGAAAGGCACACAAGCCAATCTATATCCTCAGGTTTAGGAAGATTGAACAGGGGCAGCTGTTGTACCCCAACATTTACCCTCCCATATTTCTCAAAACATTTCAAGAAAGATCCTCAAGTTGATCAAGGAAGTCCATGGGTTGACCAGACAAGCTCTCTCCTAAGGCAGTCTACCTTAAATTAGGGTTTCATGTTGCATCAAGGTACTTGAGTCCAAGGGATCCCAAATGCTCACCTTTGGCCTAATATGTTCTCAAGATCATCCATGTCAAGTTTCAAGCCCTACAGAGAAAGTTTGCTCAGTCAATTGCTCAAAGGCCTGAAAATTGACTGTGCTAGGGCAAAAATCAACGGTGGCCCACATACAGTCAAACTTCAAGATTTTTGATCAACATCCTCATTTTGAAGTATATTTCATCATTTGATCAAGGGTTGATCATTATTCATCAAGGATTTCTCATAATTCATCAAGAACCAAAAGTTGCTAAATTAGGGTTTTGTAGGAAAAGTCAACTCAACTTTGACCAAGCATAACTTTATCATACTTTATGAGAAATGACCCATACAAAGCTCATTTTGAAGAGGATGCAATTCTCTACAATCCATCTTCAGCTCCCAAGTTCAAAATATGCACTTACAAGAAGTTATGAATTTGGACATTATAGGTCATTTTGAAAAGTCAACAAAAACACCTTTTTTGTCAAAGCTTCATACATGAACATGGAATGCCAAATTGAGAGGATACCAAAAGTTTTGCTTAGAGTACATCTCAATCTTTATAAAAAATCCAAGAACACCTTCAAAGAGTCAAAATTAAGGAAGTTATGCATTGGTGAAGTTGACCCTTTTTGCAAAATTGTCAAAAGTCAACTATGCCTCAAATTGCAATTTTTGACAAATGGGCCCAATCTTTTGCACTTGTTTTGAGCTTGCAACTTGGTCCACGAGCCCTAGCCCTTTCCACTTGTCATTATCTTGTTTTTATTATTTATTTTGATTTTTATTTAAATTAATTCATTTTAAATCAAAAACAAATCATAGAAAATCCAAAACATTGAAATTCAAAGATCTTGTGCTTGTTTCAGGTCTGAAATCCAGTTGGCAAGTATTTGAAATCGTGCAAAGCATTAGTGTGGACAAAAAGATTGAATTTGGCCTAAGTTTAGAAAGATATTCAAAGTGAATCAAATCCAAATCAAGAGCAATGATGGAGGAAGATTGAGCACACTTTTTCAATCCTAATTCAGTCCTTGATATATATTGAACCATTGCAGACCAAAAAGAAGGCGGGAGAGAGGCGTGAGAAGAAGAACAAAACTTGAAAAAATCACAGCAAAGTGCTGAGTAGAATTCATTGTTCCAGGCAATTTCAAGACCCTTTGACCATCCCAATCGCTTTCTGGGATCACCAGCAAGCAAAACCAATTAAGAACAAGGAGTTTCCAGCCCTGTAACTCGCTGTAAGTCAGCCACGATAATGGATGTTTCTTGAATTCGAATTGCATAATTGTGGCATCTATAGCATGAAATATTTGTATATTCTTGATCCTTGGAACATTTGCAAACTATCTGTAATATTAAATTGCATTTTTATGGATTGTATCAAGATTTGCCATTGTTAGGTTTTCTTGGTTTGTTTTAGGATTTTCTCGTGCAGGTGAAATTGGCCTAAATGGAAGAGGCCATTGGGATCAGCAGATCAAACCCAACTGATCCATGGTCTTGAATTTTATTTACATTGCTTGTATGTGATTTCTCAGATGTACAAGGTTACAGCTACAGTGCCATGTCTGTAGGTAAAAGTTATGAGTTTTAAACGACAGATCTAGGGAAGAAGACGATAGCGTGTCACCACTTTACTGGCCGGTTTAAATTCTGGCGCGTTTTGTTCTGGCCAGAACCCCATAGTTCTGATATGATTGTTTATTCTGCTGTATTATTAAACTAACACCCAATGCAGTAATTCAGAAAGAGGAAGTCAGAAATTAATGATTCTGGGTTTGATCCCAGGCGTGATCCTCTGGCACATTTCCCCTTTGTTTTCACCAGATCCAGCATCTACATCTGCTGGAGATTATACTCTTGATCCATCAGTCTCAACCATATCCAGCGCATCTCATCTTCTGACGGTCACAATTTGCTGGATCCAATAGCCAGGAGTAGGCCCAGCACCACCATCCTCTGGACCATCATCTTCTGGACCTCCATCCTCTGGACCATCATCTTCTGGACCTTCATCCTCTGGATCATCATCCTCTGATCAGAGCCGCTGGCATTGGGCCCTTGGGTTATTTCTTTTACTTTTTTTTTTTATCCTTTTTCAATACTAAAACAATTTCTTTTTTTTTACCAATAAAAAAATTCATAAAATCAACTTTTTTCACCCAATTAGGCTTAGGTTTATTTTTTATCAAAAATTAATTAATTTAATTAGATTCTAATTTTAGATAACTTTAATTATTTTGTAAATAAATTTAAAATAATTAGAACAATTAGGGTTTTGTTTATAACTTAATTATATTTTCTTTTTCTTAAAATAACCAAAAACACAAAAATATGCCATTTATCTATTTTCATTAATTAATTTAATTAGCTAATTAATTGTGTATTTAATTTAAAAAACTTAATTCCTTTTTCTTAAAAATAATTAAAAACAATAAAACCCTTTTTCTTTCAATTAGGTTAGAAAGGGTCAAAACCCTAGTTCTCTCCCGATCTAATTTTCCTCGCGTGCATTTTATTATTTATTTTTATCCTATTAATATAATTGCTCACAAGTTGTAATAGCTAATTAGGTCTTGTATTTTCATTTATCGCTTTATTTTTTTAAGGGTTTGTATTTGGCTATGTAAATACCCGAAGCCTTGTAATAGCTTAACTTTAATTTTCGCACCTTAAATTCCGCAAAATATTAACTGTTAGATGTATGATTAGGGTTGTATGACAAGAATGTATGATTAACTTTAAAACAGTTAGATAACCCTAAAATGTGCAAAGATAATAATTTTAAATTGAATCACTCGCACATGCGCACTCCTAGGGTACACTCCCACTTCGGTTGCCTTCGATAAACGGTCATTGAGTATAGGGTATTTTAGTGGTCGTCCTTTTGTCTCAAAGATCAAAGTTGCCTCAGAATGTTTGCCTCGGATATTGTTGCCTCGAATAATTGATCTAAGACATTAGGGTTACAACTAAGACGTCCTAACATTGCTTTAGTGATTGTACGTCCCTTTCGAATTGACCCTCAAACTCCAACGACGGTGCTACCTACTTACTAATAGTGGGATAACGCTGTCTAAAGGAAACGAACATAGAACGATTCTTTTTTTAGAGTAGGTAAATTAGCTCTTAAGTACTTGCTCAATCCAAACAAACTTTTTCATACTTACACTCCTTTTCAAACAAAGTTTTCAAAACACTTCGTAACACTCTTGAAGACAGAAGCAAGAGTTAAATCGAAGTCAAAATAAAAACTTTTCAAATCACACAAACACAAAAACAATTTTGAAAATGATGAGCAAGTACCTAAGAGCCCGTAGATAACTACAGATAGAAAGGGTGCTAATACCTTCCCTTTCTACAATCTACCCCCCGTACTCAGAAATATCTCAAAAAAGGAATTTTTCTGTGCTTTTTTCCTTTCCTTGTTGGATAAAATAAAAGTCGGTGGTGACTCTTGCTTACCGCGACATTTTGCAAACACAAACGCAAAACGCAAACCAGCATTCCTAAAAACAGTCCTGGTTTTGGCCACCGTATCACACCGGCTATCTCATTACTTTCTAATGGCCAAGTTGATCGATTAAAGGTTCCAAAGTTAGTTGATGCTTAACGACACCACTCAGCAGACTCGTATTCTCCTCGTTTCTCCACAAGGGATACCGGTACCAACCAATGTGCCACATCAACGTAGCTACTGCTTCAACCGTATCGATCTACGCTGTACAGTTCCCTCACATTCTATTGCTACTTACCTAAAAGGTGTCCCCAGATCCGGGTTAGGATATATAGTAACTCCCAAACAAAACCCTTAAAAGTAAAGCAATCAAAATAATCAAGAGAAGCAATTATGATGAACTAGATCCTAACGTATACCCCATTTATTAACTCCCCAGCAGAGTCGCCAGTTCTGTGATACGGTTGCAGAACTGACTGTTTTTGAAATGCTGGTTTGCATTTTGCGTTTTGTGTTCGAAAAATGTCGCGGTAAGAAAGAGTCGCCACCGACTTTTATTTTATCCAACCGGAAAGGAAAAAGTACAGAAAAAAAATCCTATTTTGAGATTTTGAGTACGGGGGGTAGATTATAGAAAGGGAAGGTGTTAGCCCCATTTCTATCCATGGTTTTCCATGGGCTCTTAGGTACTTGATCATCTTTAAAATTTATTGTGTACGTGCGTTGTTTTGAAAAAGAGTTTTAACTTCGTGATAACCCTTGTATCAGTCCTCAAAGGTGTGACGAAGTTGTTTTGATAATTTGTTTTGAAAAAGTGTAAGTGTGAAGAGTCTTGATTTGAGAAAGTACCTAGTAGCATCTACCTACTAAAAAAAAAGATCGTTTCTATTCTTGTTTCCTTTAGACAGCGCTATTCCACTATTGAGAAGTAAGTAGCGCCGTCGTTAGATTTGTAAGGGTCAATTCGAAAGGGACGTATGATCACTAAAGAACTGTTAGGACACCTTAGTAATTACCCTAAAGTCTTAAGATCATATTCGAGGCAACATTTACGAGGCAACATTCGAACGGGAAATTTGATCCTTTTTAGACAGGAGGGAAACCACTAGGACACCCTATGCTTAATGATCATTTTACCGAAGGAAACCGAAGTGATAGTATACCCTAAGAGTGATATGTGCGAATGATTTGTTTTCAGTCATTTATCTTTGCACATTAGGGTTTTCTAACTGTATTAAATTATCATGCAATCTTGTCATTCAATCCTATTAGCATACATCTAGGCAGTTAAATATTTGCGAGAATTGAAATGCGAGAAAGTAAATCTACGCTATTATAAGGTTTCGGGGGGAGGGATTAATTACATAGCCAAAAAACCTGGGAAAACGCGATAAATAAAAGCCCTAGATTAAACTATTACAAACCATGTACAGTTACAACAATATTGGAAAAAATAAATAATCAGTGCGCGGCGAATTAAATGCGAAGCGACTAGGTTTTTGACCCTTGACTAAACCTAATTGTAATTGATTAAAGTAAACATGTTTTTTTTGTTATTTTTCTTATTTAAGAAAGTAATGAAATAATTGAATTAAAAAAAAGAAAATCCTAAATTCTAATTAATTTTAATTGTGAAAGAAATTAGAATTGCCTTAAATTAGTTAAACGAATTATTTGGAAAAAACATTTATTAAGCAAATAAGTCTTCTTTCTGTGATTTTTTGATTGGTCAATTTTAGAAAATAACTTTGGTGTTGATAAAAAAAGAATAATTAAATAAAAGAAATTAAAAGAGGAGAAAAAAATAAAAAGAAATAACCCAAGGGTCTGCTGTCAGCGGTTCTGATAAGAGGATGATGGTCCAGCAGATGCTGGCCCTTAGAAGATGGGGACACTGGGCTTGCTCCTGGCTGGTGGATCCAACAGATGATAACCCTCAGAAGATGGGGTGCACTGGATCTGGATCTGACTGATGGATCCAGAGGATAATGCCCAGATGATGCTTGATCTAGTCCTGGCTGATGGGTCCAAAAGATGACCAGAGAACGCTTGATCTGGTTCTGACTGATGGAACCAGAAGATGACCCTCAGAAAGTGCAGGCGCTGGATCTGGTGAAAACAAAAGGGAAAATGCCAAAAGCTCACGCCTGAGATCGAACCCAGAATAATGAGATTCTGACTTCCTTCTTCTGACCAACTGCGCTGGATGTTAGTTTAATATAATAAAAACAAACAATGTATATCAGAACAACAAGTTTATGGCCAGAATAAATGCGCCAGAATTTAAACCGGCCAGTAAGGTTGTGACACACCATCGTCTTCTTCCCTAGAATTGTTGTTTAAAACTCTGAACCTTTACCTATAGACATGGCGTTGTAGCTACAACTCTGTATTTCAAAAACTACATCCAAGCAATGTAAATAAGATTCAAGACCATGGATCAATTGGGTTTGACCCTCTGATCACAATGGTATTCTTCATTAGGGCCAATTTTACTGATACAGAGAAACCCTAAAACATAAGAGTAAACCCTAACAATGGCATCTTCATGTACAAGCGTTGGAAATACAATTAAATGGTATCAAAAGCTTGCAAACTCAAAGACAAACACAAATATATCATTAAAATATGCAATGGGTGAGTGAATCAATGAAACTAAATTCGAATTTGGAGGCATATCGTGATACCTCTATCTTGAAATTCCAGGCGTGGAAAGGCTTGAATCTGATTGGAAATTTCTCCTGGAATGTCCAGCAACCTATTGGCAACCTGAGAATGGCACGAATTGGCCTCTAACACCGAAATTGGACCACCACTTTTCTTGCAATTTTTCAGTTTTTCTTTCACCTCTGCACAGCCGTCTCCTCCTCTCTCTTGATTTGGGAATGTTCAATATATATTATAGAATGCATTAGGGTAAAAATTTGCATCAAATCTTTTCCATTTATGAAGATTGACCATTGATTTATTCCTTGCACCAAATCTTTCCAAAACAAGCATTTTCAATCTTTTTCTGTCCATATGAAGCCTTGCACGATTTGATCTTGCCACCAGCTTTATAATGACTCTAATCATGCACAAAATCTCATGGTTTAATTGATTTTTGATATTTTCATTATTTTATATTGATTTTATTTGATTTAAATGAAATAAAATCAAAATAAATAATAAAAAATAAAAGAATGACAAGTGGAAGGGCTCATGGGTCGTGGATCGCATCACAAGCTCAGTGCAAGCATAAAAAGTTAGGCCCATTTAGCAAAAAATGCAATTTTGGACACATTTGACTTTGGGCAATTTTGCAAATAATGGTCAACTTTGACAAGGCATAACTCTCTCAATTTTGAGCCTAGAGAGGTGTTTTTTGACTTTTTAGAAAGCTTAGGATGTCCCCTAAATAACCCTTTTGGTCTCATCTCAATTGAGTCTTCCATACTCATGTTATGAAGCTTTGATCCAAAAGGTGTTTTTGTTGACTTTTCAAAATGACCTATAATGTCAAAATTCATATCTTTTTGTCAGTGCATAAATTTGAACTTGAGGTATGAAGATGGATTGTAGGGAATTGAATCCTCTTTACAATGAGAATTGGATGGGTCATTTTTGATGAAGTATGAGAAAGTTATGCTTGGTCAAAGTTGAGTTGACTTTTCCTACAAAACCCTAATTTAGCAACTTTTGGGTCTTGATGAATTGTGAGCAATCCTTGAGGAATCATGATAAACCCTTGATAAAATTATGAATGATACTTCAAAATGAGGATGTTGACAAAAAATCTTGAAGTTTGACTGTATGTGGGCCACAATTGACTTTTGACATAACACAGTTGACTTCTAGGTATTTGAGCAATTGACTGAGCAAACTTCCTTTGCAAGACTTGAAACTTGACATGGATGATCTTGAGAACATATTAGGACAATGGTGAGCATTTGGGATCCTTTGGACTCAAATATCTTGATGCAAAATGAAACCCTAATTTTAGGTAGACTGCCTTAGGAGAGAGTTTGTCTGGTCAACTCTTGGACCTCCTTGAGCAATTTGAGGACCTCACTTGACATGTATTGAGTAATATTGGAGGGAAAATTTTTGGGTACAACAATGGGGTACTATGAAGTGTTTTTAATGAAAATTGTTTGAACTATGATTTCGCTGCAAGTATGTGAAACATTGATAATGCACATGTCATAAATAATTTTGAAAACCCGTGTTACAGAGTAAGACTAGCATGTATGATTATCTGACGAATAAAATGGGATGCCCTTTTGTTGTATTACTCTGATATTATTTTAAATAATTATTAATATTTTGTTGGGTTTATAAGGGTGTTACATTAGGTGTATTAGAGCAGGTCAGTTCTCCTGACTAGGATTTATATGATGTCTATTCCTTGTTAATCGATTAGTATCTGAATACTATCGATGTGTTAATGATTCTAATGTTAGTTGTCTATGCACAGAGTTATGGATGGAGGAAGTAATGACAACGAGATTGATAATGCTTTGGAAGCCATGGCTCAGGAAATGCAGAACCAGCATGGACAATAGAACCAGAATGGAGGAAATAATGATGAGGCTTGGGGAAGATTCCAAAAGAACAATTCACCTATCTATAAGGGGATGCATAATGTTGATGATGATAAGCATGTCTGAAGGGTATTGAAAAGATTTTCTGAGTGGTTATTTCTACAGAAGATCAGAAGGTGCAGTTTAGTACTCACATGTTGGAGGAAGAAGCTGAAGACTGGTGGAATAATGCATGCTAGAGGATGGAGATTCTGGGCATAGAGATTACTTGAGTTGTGTTCAGAGTCGTATTCTGAATAAGTACTTCCCGGAAGATGTATATGGTAAGAAGGAATTCAAATTCCTTCAGCTGAGGCAAGGAAATTCGACAGTTGTTGAGTATGTGGCTTGATTTGAGGAGCTAGTGAAATTCTATCCGCACTATACATTCAAACAACTGAGGTATCAAAGTGAATTAAGTTTGACAATGGACTGCATCCAGAGATCAAGCAGGGTATTGGGTATCTGCAGATTCATCAGTTTCTTGAGCTGGTGAATAAGTGCAGGATCTTTGATCAAGACAGTTGGGACAAAGCTTTTTATTATAATAATTATAATGAGAAGAAAGGGAAGAATCAATATCGTGGTAAGTGTATGCTGCACTAACTGATAAAGGGAAGCAAATAGCTTATGATGATAATAAGACAAGTGGGGGAGGATCTCCCGTTTCTATGAAGTGCTACTAGTGTGGAGAAGTAGTCCACCGTTCTAATGCTTGTACCAATAAAGTGCTAAGATGTTACGAGTGTGGCAAGGTTGGTCATCGCAATACTGAGTGCAAGGATGAAGGTCCGACTTGTTTCAATTATGGTGAGCAAGGTCACATCAGTACCCAGTGTCAGAAATTCAAGAAAGATGTAGCTGCTCTGACTAGTGGCAGAGTGTTTGCTTTGAATGGTGCCGAGGTTGACAAGAAATACAATATTATTAGAGGTACTTGTTTTATTAAAAATACTGAGTTAATTGCTATTATAGATACTGGTGCTACTCATTCATTTATTTCACTTGACTGTGCTACTACGTGTTATACCCCAATTTTTGCCCCTAATATCCCTCATCATACTTTGTACATCTCATACATAGCATTGGTCCCATAGTTGCAAGATCGAAGAGCTTTTGGCATTAGGGTTTTTATCTATGGACTAAGGTTGTTACATTCTTCATGTTGGCTCAATTGGTGTTCTCATCATTCTTGGTACGGGATTAGGGCTTTGGGTCTAAAGCAGCATAAACGTCTTCGCTAGCAAAGTTCCTCAAGATATAGGCCATTTCTTCAGTAATGGTCGTCAAAGGTCAAGAATTAGGGTTTCTCCTATGTTATATTTGAGATTGGTATTAGATCTTCAACAAAGGTTTGTCATGCTAGGGTTTGTCCTCAAGGCTACAAGGATAATCATTGTCTCCTTATTATGATTTCACCGGCGTCATTTAGGGTTCATCTTAATTGCTTACACCATAAGTCAACCCTTCTCAAGAGGCTTACAAGATTAAATCAGGGTCTTCCTTATTTTGTGATACTGGTCAAGTTGTTAAAGTGTTGCTTTGGGGTTTTGTCGAGTTAAGGTGTTTCATAATGCTCAAGATTTGGGTTAAGATCTCATTAACCTTTCAATAGGATTGGGTGGTCTCTTGAGTTTATAATTCAATTGAGGGTTGAGGTTAATTAACCAAGCATGACAAAAGGATAAAATCTTAATTTCTTTGAGGACAAGGCCATGTTGCCCATTCAATTAATTGTTGTTTGCAAATTGATTTGGTTTCATTATGATGAAGTATTCATTCAAGTGTGCCATTTCCAAGTGATTTAAAAAGCATGGTGCAAAGTATTGACCTTTGATTTCATCAAGGCGTCAAAACTCTTAAGTACATATAATTGTTCATGATGTGAAGAATGAGAGTGAAAGCATGCAAGTGATTACTTGAAATTCAGGGTACAAGTTCAATTTTATTCACAAAGATTTTATTGAGTTCAAGCTACAAATAAAAGCAAGAGAATTCCTCATTCTAAAAGAAGGCATTCCTCATGATTTTGAAAGCAAAGTCCTTTTATTCAAGAGGCAATTTCAACTTCATTCAATTTTCAAGATATTATTCAAAGTTTGATTCAAGTGTCATTCAATTATGTTCAAATTGCGCAAGATTCTTTCAAGGTTCTTTTCAAAAGTGGTGCATTGTATTGATTCAAGATTCAAATTTTCAAATTCACTTTGCACGTCAACATTCAATCAAGAGTTTTCAATATCCATTCAAGTTTCAAAATACAGTCCATTATGTCATGAAATATTACAGGAAATAAAATGTAAAGGAAAAATACTACAAAATCTACTTCTAGTTTCCAAGTTGTTTAACTCCAAGATTTACTTGGTTTTAAAGCTTCGTGCCATGCCTAATGTTCAAATATTGCATCAAGATGGAAGCAAACTTGCTGCTGCCCAAATTCATGTTGCCCTGCATATATGCGTAAAACTATATCAGTTTCGCTACAAAAAATAGAAAATGCTTTAAAATAGTTCAGGCTGCCAAAACTAGAAAATTCAAAGAAGATGTAGTCACCAAACAAAACTTCTAACAGCATAAAAGTTCTTAATATTAGCAGAAGTTTCAAAGTCAATAATTTCTAACCAATTTCAAGTTGAATCTAGTTCTTTGAAACTAATTCTCCAGTCCACAGTTATCTTCAGCTCTACCATATTCATAAACATAATAAGCAGTCAAGTTGAACAGTCTGCAAGTTCAATAAAAAAATTGTTTAACAAGCCTGCATCAAATGACCTAACAAAAAATAACCAACAACAACAGATTTCTCTAACCCATTTCACTCTCATAACGGATTTCAAAAAAAATTGCAACAACCACAATAGAAAATAAACTTCTAACTGCATTCATAACTAACTGCCTAACAACCTAGTACACTACCTAACCGTCTTCCAACTAACTCCTATAACAGAGTCTCATCTAACAGAAAATTAAAACAAAAGCTGAAACTCATAACCAACTGCAACGATTCCTAACCAAATTACAGTCTACTGTTTTTTTGAAACAGAATTAACAACTTTCCTAACCGCCTGCTAACAAACTCCTCAAGAGTATGCATAACAGAACCGGGAAGCATATAAAAGATTGGTAACAGAATTGAAGCAGAATTAATAATATAAATAGAGGGAGAAGATTGACTTTCCAGGGGGATTCATTTGTTATGATACACAAAAGAAATCATAAAAGGCTCACCTCTGAATCTCTCTAGAGAATTCGGATCTTCATCTTCACCCTTCGATCATCAATTCCTTCTTATCAGAAACTTCTTATGCACCTTCCTTGAATCTTCATATTCATCCATAACCATTCTTCAACCTTCGCCCTCCTTCAATCACCTTCAATCGCATACCTTTGTTTCCTATCATCATTAACGAATTTACAGTCTTCATCAAGCATATCGTTTCTCCAACAATTCTTTGATCAACTTCATTAATATTCCAGTCGCTCTCTCACTCTGAATCAACACAACAACGTCTAAGGTATCACAATGATCGATAACAGAGATCTTAAAAAACAAAATCGAAGACATATAGAAGAAGAATAACAGAGTGAAGAACTTACCTCTGGACTCCACGTCTTCTCCGTTGTTGAAGAGTCACCAGAATTCTCCGGTAGGTAAGTCTCATCCATTTGATTATGTGTTTCATTTTTTTGTGATTGAAGGCGTTAATCGAGAGACTTGAAATCGTTTCTGAAAACCATGAACAAAGGGGAAGATATAAAATAAGCAGCAGTGGAAGTGAGACTCAAATCAGAGAGGTGCGAAATATTACGAGCGGAGATTCAGAAATGTTGAAGAGTGTGATTGCCGGTGATAGAGGCGATTGCCATTCGCTAAGAAGGAGTTCATCAGTCATCGTCGATGAGAGAGTGAAGAGGACGATAGAGAGAGTTCCACAGTTTGTTTGAGAGAAGGAGATGAAGCGACATCCCTTCTGAACCCTAGTTTAAACAACATCCATTTTTCTTTGTTTTTTGTGATAACAAATGCAGATCCAGTGTTTCTGGACCGAAAGGCATTTCCATCTGGGCCTGTTGCATTTTTTTTGCAGCTGAGAACAATTTTGAACAAAAAGGAAGCTTTGGCCCAATACATCCTATTTTTGTGTGGCTTAAAATTTTTGTAGGAAAAAAATTGTTTTCATATCAATGATTAATGGGCCTCAGTGCCTAGTGTTGTTTTACTAGTATACCATCCATTTCTGAATTGTACTCCCATGACTTTCTTATATTTTTACTTCATAACCTTTTAGTTTTAATTTTTTTAATATTTTAATAATAAAAAGATGTATGATAAAAACTTAAAAAAAATAGTATTGAATATTTTAGGACTTCTCTTCAAGAATTTTGATTAGAATTTCAGTTATTGTTTAGTGGTTACTTTGTTATTTGAGATATGTGTTTCACTTCTGCTTGTCGAGATTTGAGTTTTATGCAGGTTTAGTGGGTGATATGCGGACATGCGTGAGTTTCTGATTGTGATTTATTTTTACATCGATGATGCTTCGACACGTATTCGGAATATTTGATATCTGACTATTTGTTTGTTGATGCCAGCTCGTTCAAAGTATTCTGGGTTTCTTTGCTTCGCTTGCACTTTTTGTGGACATTATTGTTCATTTGGTATTATTCTGCTTCCAAGTTATATTTTCGCACTTATCGCTTTCTAGATATTATGAGAAGTAGGAAATAAAGAGCGTGTGCTCGAAGTCGCTGTTTAAAGACCTGTAGGAGGCATTTCACACTTCATTTATTATATGTGTCGTGTTTGTGTTTGTCTCCTTTCTTGCTGATCGATGAGCCACTCAATTTAGAAATTGAGATCACGACTTCGCTCTCAGTGCATGCTCCCTATAGTATTTTATCGCTTTCCTTTATTTCTTGTTGATCGATGAGTCACTCAATTTAGGTTCGCTATAGGATAGTTTGTTAGAATTTATTTGGCATGCTAACCTAGATAGGATCATTCATTGTATGATAACATTAGGTTAGAGATAGGTTAGTCTCCCTTTAGACTTTTCTTTCTTCTTTTGCATAATTGCATTTAAAACTAAAACTTCTTTTTCTTGGCAAATGTATAAAAAATGATAAGCATACAAAAATTCTTTTCATGGTAAAAAATACAAACCAATCTATTTATTTTTGCCATTCGACTATTCTCTTCTAAGAGCATTGTTAGTTCCTTTCCACTACAAGTCATAAGTCTCCAAAGGTCGAGCAACAGTGGAATGATCGAATTCAACATTGTTCATTTAAAAAATACAAAAAAAAAAATGAGCCGAACTACGACGCTCTGATTCCTCAAAAGGGATACATAGGCATTGTGGTAGGGCACGAACGAGCACAACTTTTAATTTCCCTACATTATTTTTTGTTTTCTTTGCATGCATTCCCTCCTAGTTTATAATTCTTAAGCATTAGATTGAACACACCCTTTGATTAGAACAACAAGAGTGGACCCTGTAGAGTACTATGGACGTGTGGGGTGCTAATACCTTCCCTTCGCGTAATCGACTCCCTTACCAAACCTCTCGGTCGCAATACCTTGATTTCCCCTTTAGGTTTTTCTTCGATTATTTTACTTTCCCTTTTATGGGATAAATAAATACTCGGTGGCAACTTCATTGATTTTATCGCTATAGAAAAATGGCGATTTCACTGGGGAGAAAATGTGTCGACGAATTGCTGGTCCATCTCGTGAGTCACTCCTAGCTCCCGTTTTTATTTTCTTAGGGTGTTTATCATTATGATTTTATGGCTTATTCATTTGTATATGTTTGAGCATATGTTTGCATTGCATCTTTATTGTTATTTGTTATATTGTTATTGTGCTAGTTTCTCTGTTTCTTTGTTGGGTGGGTGTTACTATGAGGTAAAAGGCCCAATACCCAGGCCAATAGGAAACCATAGGAACACTAGAAATAAAGTGGAACATGAACGAATAGTTGACTTAGGTTTCACTATGCCGTCATGTCGTCCACCCTCAGATGAGGTACAAATGAGGGGCCATCGTTTTCACCTAGGTGATATTACGATAGTTTTTCAAGAGTACCCTCAATTATGAGTTACCATTGACCTTACCATGACATAGTATTTACCCGTGAGTGGGGAGGGAATAATATTTATAGGTACAGACGGTGACCATGTTCTGTTGGTGACTATGTTCTGATGGTTTCTATACATGTCTTGTTTATGGCTCTGGTTATGCTGATGACTTTGGATCTTTGGTATTCTGAATTGGTCCAGACATTTGATCTTGTTACATGTGACCATGGTTCTATTATCAGTTCAGCAACTATCCAGTATTGTAGAAGCTTTGATCCCGCATATTTGCATACATAGCATGTTAATATAATTATCATCATACATGTTTTTTGTTTCCAAACATTACTTCCTTGATTCTAATTGTTAAGACAAAAAAAACATTAAAAAAATAATATATAATAAATAAATGAAAAATATATAATAATATTGTGGCTTAATAACTCGAATCAAAGCGTATAGACTTTTGGAAATAAGAATATTGCATTTGTATTGCATGTCATGCATCATGTTACATTTAACTATGCATTTCATGAGTTTCCCTTGAAGTCTTACCCTAGGTCCCCTGGTCTCCAGAATCAAGCCGTCTCATCAGTACAACACTCGTGCTAAGGGAAGGTGGAAAGCATTAAGCAAGAGATCTTTGAACTCTGCAAACAGGTAGCTACTTTGAATGCTGATATGGAATATCTAATTGCTTTGGTTAAAACTTTAGTTACCGCCCAAGTCAATCCTTCTACGAAGGAATAAGAGATGGCAAAAGTCTTCACAAAAACTCTTAAATCATTCTTTCATGAGAAGCTGATAGTTAATGCACCCAGTGAGTTCCCAGAAAAGGCGAACGTGGGAGTGCTTCTAGAAGAGGATGCCCGAAAGGAGTGTTTATCTGAAGACAGTGGCATAACTAATGGTGTGAAAAAGTTTGATATTAACTTTACCAAGAAGAGAACTAGAGGAAGAAATAATCATCGTCAGAATCAACATGTTTCTTCTATCATCCCTGTGTTTAATTTACCTCTTGTCTCTCTAGTTTGTCAACAGAATCAGCAAGTTCCTGATTAGAAGAAAGCTCAGTTTGATCCAATTCCAATGACTTATACATAGTTTTTTCCCATCCTAATGCATATGAATTTGGTTCAGACCCGATCTCCACCGAAGATTCTTGAGAAGATACCTTGGTACTACAAACTGATTTGACTTGTGCCTTTCATCAAGGAGCCCCTGGGTATAGTATTGAACAATGTTATCCATTGAAAGCTGAAGTCCAGAAATTGGTCAGAAGTGGTATCTTGCCACTTAAGGATATTTTTCTTGAGGTTCAAGCCAAGTCTTTGCCAAAGAATAAGCGTGATTGAAGAATGCCCTGGATTTTAAGGATGATTAGTTTTCTCATGTTTGCTAGAAATTTTACTGATTTCTCATTTGTAATTTTTCTTGTTAATCATTGTACCATTTGAATGTAAGAAATTGTTTATATCTGAATGATTATCTTAATATAATGAATATGTTTGTCTTGAAGAAACCCATTTGTTTCACTCGTATTTATTTTTAATTTTAAATTTCTTTTTGCATTACGATACCAACTTGTTATCCATTCTCTTGCCTAAGCATGTATTGGAGGGAGGATGATGAATTTAAAATGAAATTTTTTTGGTTGTATGCTTTTGAATAAAACCCTATTGACGATGTAGAGGCATTGTTTCAAATCCCAAACACCGGAGATATAAGGGAGTGAAACCCTCATCAACCCCTTTGAGCCTTGAAGTAGGAGGTTCTTTTCTCTTAAAAAAAACCTCATTTTAACCTGGGAAGGGTAGTGTTCAGTTAATTTGATTGAGCATTCAGAACACTTTAGAAATGCGCATCTAAGGATACAATAAAGGTTATCCTTGAAAAGATTGAGGAGACTCAAAATCGTAATGGCTAACCTTCACTTATCAAGAGTGTGCATCAATTAATGATATCCCAATGAGTATCTCTCGCACGTCAAGAAGTCAGTAGACGATGATACAACAATGGTTATCCCTCATCTTCCAAGAAATAGGGCAATCACAATTCTTCCGACAAGTCAAAAATGATTCAACATCACGCGACATGTTCAAAAGGAAAGAAAATGTAATATAAAAAAAATGAAAAAATGAAATTAATAAGAAGTGATTAAAGAAAGAAACAAAAATCCCCGCTAAGTCAAAACTTGAAAAAAAACAAGACGCTTAGGCAATAGTCAGGGCATCCCGCTGGGCTTCATAGTCAAATTCAAAAATAATTTGTCCAGGAAAAAGTTAGGGTAAATGATGGAAAGCCTGAAAGGCGAAAAAGGATTACAAAATGGATATCCTTATAAAAGATTTTGTGTGATCAAACACCAAAAGTAAAAGTAAGTGACTGGCATGCTCGAAGAAAACCTCGATTGTTTCCTCAACTGTCTCAAAATTCCTTTTGAGAGATGAATGTTCGTGTCACATTAACTGAACTTAGGACTGGAGAAAATCATGAAAGGGGTGGGAACCAAATAATTTTGAGCCTTAAAATCCGTTTTTTCTAAAACCGTGAGCCAGGCCACATTACAACCCTCAAAAGTCCTAATTGAAAATAGGGTTTATTTCAAAAGCGTATTTCAATGAGATAGCATTTTCTGACTCCTATGAATTTTGATGAAGTATTTGTGTTGGTATCATATGCTTTTGTTATCTTTGATAAAAATAAAAAATCTTCAATAAGGTTTTGCAAAATATTTTCAATAAAATCTTCAAGACTTACATAACTGTTGGATTAGAATTATCATTCTTAGAATAAATATTGTTCTTCTTGTAAAACCACTGCTTGTTATCATAGAAGCTTACATTTGAGTATCAGCAAAGGGCATGTAGCTAAGAAGAAGTTGTCGAGTAAATAAGATGCAACATTCAGCTAATCTAGGGTCATTTTGTCGAGATTCGACGAATCTCTAGGAACTTTTTAGTCAGGAAGATTATCTTAAAAGCATACAACTGTGAAAAATATCTCAACCAGTACGGTAAACTTGTTACACCAAATTTGCTTCCAAGGGCATTTCCAGATTTTTGTCAAGACAATTACTATGTTCTTTCCCAAGCCAAAGATCTTCCTCAAGCAGGATTGTTTCTCATGATCTTCCTTGTAGAGGTGTGCATGGTCCCCTCTACACTAACTGGCCAATTAGTGGGTTTCCTCCAAGCTGTGGTGTGGTATTGGGTTTTCAATCCCATTTTCTTCCCTAGTTAAGTCTTGGTTCAGGTTTTCTCCAAAGTGTTATTTGATGTTGGGTTTGTAATCCCATTATCCCCAATCAAGTCTTGATTTAGATTCCTCCGACTGAGTGTAATTTCTTTCCGTGGTCGAATGATGATCAAGCAGAGGTTGCAAAGTTACAAAGCATGTGCTTAGTTTTTGGATTCTCTCTCCCTTTTATGTTGGGAAGTAATGAATAATCTCTCATAGGATATTACACCGTCTAGTTATGACATTGTTGTTGTTGTGTGCTTCCAAACAACCAGACAAGGGCAATATACATTCTAAGAAGTGTTAAGACAGATGTCAACCCCTTGGGTTTTCTCTCGCCATGTGCTAAGTTTTATTTAAAATCCCATAAGCTGACCCATTACTGTGATGTTAATTTCTTAATTCTCCAGATGAGCCGAGGGTGATGCTTCCCAATAAAAGTTGTTATTCTATAAAGTTTCATGATTTCTCGCTAGAGAAGTTTGCACAACTTTTATGCTTAATATTTAAGACTGTATTTGGGCCCTCTTTGGTGTGTGTAGTTTCTTTTTCCCCAATGAGGTTAGCATAACAATCCCCAGTTGAAGTATCAACGATATGGTTTTTTCATCTTTCCCAGTGAGATCTATATTGACATCCCCAGTCGAACTCTCGTAAATGTGGTTTTCACTTCCCCTAGTGAAGCTACTGTTGGAATATCTACGTAGAGTCCAGAAGATGAAGCATTGTCTTCCCCTATCGAAGTCCGTATTGATATTCCCCGTGAAACCTAGAGGAGTTTATGGTATCCCCGCAACTTTATTTGTTGCTAGTCAGGTGGTTCTTTGATTGTTTTCAAGCCATGTTCTTCCAAGTGAAGTTAAGCCATGAAATAGGACTTTGTTTCCTCAGTTGATGCTTATTCTCTTATGGAACCTTCATCCTGGATGTGATTTGACGGAGCGTTATCTCCACCCAAGTTATCTTTGACTGGTTATCCCCAGTGCGTTGTGGTTGTTTTGTCAACATATATATGATAATATTCATACATTCATACATACATCATGCATAGCTAAATAAAAATTCATTGCTCATTCGCATTCATTGATATTTTGTCAACATTTTATCCTCTTTGCAGAGTTATGTTACCCTCTCTCCAATAGAGTTGTCAACTTTAAATAGAAAGTGTATGTCCTTTCAATTTCCCAACTGAGTTATCCCTCGTTAAAGGATTTTGCTTTAGCCTTTCTATTCAGTTCATTATATGGATGGTGTGTGATCCCCTTTTGAGTTTATATCTCATCAGGTGCTGTCTTGGTTGATTATTTCATTCTAGTTTATTTCTGGTTTGAATCTGTAGTCCCCGACAATATTATTATTCTGATTTCTGCAGGCTTCGAGCCTTGATTTGAGAATGTGCATTTATTTTGCACGCAAAGTTTTTTTCTCTCGTCAACAGGAATGTATTAGTATTTCCATAGGAAATCAAGCTTCATTTCCCACAAGTATTATTACAATTCCTTCTTAACAAACAAGTGACAAGTCTCTTTATTTGAGAAACCTGTTCTTTCCCAGTAAGTCTGTTAATGCTAGAGAAGATGTTTTTTTCAATGAATGGTAGCCTCGTCATTATGGGAGGTATTTCTTTGTTGAGATTTATATTCCGATGAATGGTAGTCTCATCATTACGGGAGATAGTTCATTGATGAAAATTTGTTACTCCGATGAATGGTAGTCTCGTCATTATGGGAGATAGTTCGTTTTTGAGTTTCGTTGTACTTCAATGATAAAGATAGTTCATTGAAAGATTCTTACCGCAATATTTTTACCCTTTCCAGGTGAAATATCTTGGTTAAAGAAGAAGCTGAGACTAGTTCATGGCTTATGGTAAGGATCGAGGGGAAGTTGATCTGATTCTCCATCAAATGGTATCTCTTCGAGGATGTTTCGCAAGAGAAGTTTGTTTGAAATATTTACAAGTGATAGTCTCTTTATTTGAGATAACTTGTATTTTTACCCTTTCCTTGTGAAATATCTTGGTTAAAGAAGAAACTGAGACCAGTTTGTGGCTTATGGTCAGGATCGAGGGGAAGTTTATCTAATTCTCCATCAAATGGTATCTCTTCGAGGAAGTTTCACAAGAAGAAGTTTGTTGTGAAATATTTACAAGTGGTAGCATCTTTATTTAAGATAGCTTGTATTTTCACCCTTTCCAGGTGAAATATCTTGGTTAAAGAAGAAACTAAGACCAGTTCATGGCTTATAGTCAGGATCGAGGGGAAGTTTATCTGATTCTCCATCAAATGGTATCTCTTCTATGAAGTTTTGCAAGAGAAGTTTGTTTTGAAATCTTTACAAGTGGTAGTATCTTTATTTGAGATAACTTGTATTTTTACCATTTCCAGGTGAAATATCTTGGTTAAAGAAGAAATTAAGATCAATTTGTGGCTTATGGTCAGGATCGAGGGGAAGTTTATCTAATTCTCCATCAAATGGTGTCTCTTCGAAGAAGTTTCTCAAGAGAAGTTTGTTGTGAAATCATTGCAAGTGGTAGTCTCTTTATTTGAGATAGCTTGTTTTACTCGTTCTAGGTAGAACGCCAGAATTTTGGGAAATTCGTTATTATTCTCTGAGACATCACCTTCAGTAAAAGCTGGTGTATTCTCTTTTCTCCCTACCTTCAGTAAACGTTGGTGAATCTTTTATTTCTTTACCTTCAATAAAAATCAGTATTATCCTATGTTTTTTTACCTTCATCCTTGAGTGGGTAGTTCATTACCATTCCTAGGAAAGATTTATCTCTTCCTCCTCGTTGGACCTTACTCCGATTGAGTTGAATTGTTTCCAGCCATAAGTGCTAATGCAAAATCTTTGATTATCGGGCATAGGCACTGATACCAAGCATTCACTTACTAATAAAGGTATTGATGTTTATCGTCATCTCTGAGCGGGTATTATCTTCACCATTTCTATTAGCGCTCTTATGTTTAGTAGTTATCGATCCTCTGTGTTGATGTTACTCTCTTTTTGCTATCTCCCCTATGAATGGATAGTTCACAGTTCTTGGTTAACCACTGTTATCCTCATTTTGTTGAGTTGATGTTATTTGGTCTCTTCACTAGACCTTACCATAGTGAAGTTGAGTCTTATTTTCCCCAGCGGAGTTAATTTGTCTCCGATGAATTCAAAATTCTATCCCCAGAGTTGTGTTCTCCCCCAGAGATTTATTTTCCTGGTCGACTTCTTTTTTGTTAAGAATTTTGATTTTATTTCAGTTCTCCAGTGTGTTTTATTCACCTGCATGAAGTTTATATTTTTCATTCATAATCATAAGCATTGCATGGTATCTTAGGGCCAAAAATATGGCTTGTTTTGTATTTAAGTATCTTCAATCACGTCGAAACGAAGATTTTTACCTTCATATCTCCGGATAGAAGACACTTAAATAAGGGTAGCTGTTATACCCCAAATTTTCCCCCTAAGATCCCTCATCATACTCTGTACATCTCATACATAGCATTGGTCCCATAGTTATGGGATCAAAGAGCTTTTGGCATTAAGGTTTTTCTCTATGGACTAAGGTTGTTACATTCTTGATGTTGACTAAATTGGTGTTCTCATCATTCTTGGTACGAGATTAGGGCTTTGGATCTCAAGCAACATAGACGTCTTCGGTAGCAAAGTTCCTTAAGATATAAGGCCATTTCTTCAGCAATGGTCGTCAAAGGTAAAGAATTAGGGTTTCTCCTATGTTATATTTGAGTTTGGTATTAGATTTTCAGCAAAGGTTTGTCATGCTAGGATTTGTCCTCAAGGCTACAAGTATCATCATTGTCTCCTTATTATGATTTCACCGACATCATTTAGGGTTCCTCTTAATTGCTTACACCACAAGTCAACCCTTATCAAGAGGCTTAAAAGATTGAATTAGGGTCTTCCTTCTGTTGTGATACTGGTCAAGTGGTTAAAGTGTTGCTTTGGGGTTTTGTCGAGTTTGGGCGTTTCATAATGCTCAAAATTTGGGTTAAGATCTCATTAACCTTTCATAAGGATTGGGTGGTCTCTTGAGTTTATAATTCAATTGAGGGTTGAGGTTCATTAACCAAGCATGACAAAAGGATAAAATCTTGATTTCTTTGAGGACAAGGCCATGTTTCCCATTTAATTAATAGTTGTTTGCAAATTGATTTGGTTTCATTATGATGAAGTATTCATTCAAGTGTGCCATTTCCAAGTGATTTAAAAAGCATGGTGCAAAGTATTTACCTTTGATTTCATCAAGGCGTCGAAACTATTAAATACATATAATTGTTCACAATGTCAAGAATGAGAGTGCAAGCATGCAAGTGATTACTTGAAATTCAGGGTACAAGTTCAAGTTTATTCACAAAGATTGTTTTGAGTTCAAGCTACAAAAAAAAGCAAGAGAATTCCTCATTCTAAAAGAAGGCATTCCTCATGATTTTGCAAGTAAAGTCCTTTTATTCAAGAGGCAATTTCAACTTCATTCAATTTTCAAGATATTATTCAAAGTTTGATTCAAGTCTCATTCAATTATGTTCAAATTGCGTAAGATTCCTTCAAGGTTCTTTTCAAAAGTGGTGCATTGTATTGATTCAAGATTCAAAATTTCAAATTCACTTTGCAAGTCAAAATTCAATCAAGTGTTTTCAATATCCATTCAAGTTTCAAAATACAGTCCATTATGTCATGAAATATTACAGGAAAGAAAATGTAAAGGAAAAATACTACAAAATCTACTTCTAGATTTACTTCTAACCAACTGCAATGATCCCTAACCAAATTCCAGTCTACTGTTTTTTATAAACACAATTAACAACTTTCCTAATTGCCTCCTAACAAACTCCTCAAGAGTATGCATAACAAAATAGGGAATGATATAAGAGATTGGTAACAGAATTGAAACATAATTAATAACAGAAATAGAGGGAGAAGATTGACTTTCTAGGGGATTCATTTATTACGATACATAAAAGAAATCATAAAAGGCTCACCTGTAAATCTCTCTGGAGATTTCGAATCTTCATCTTCAGCCTTCGATCATCAATTACTTCTTCTCAGAAACTTCTTATGCACCTTCCTTGAATCTTCATCTTCATCCATAACCATTCTTCAACCTTCACCCTCCTTCAATCACCTTCAATCGCATACCTTTGTTTCATATCATCATCAACGAATTTACATTCTTTATCAAGCACATTGTTGCTCCAGTAATTCTTTGATCAACTTCATCAATATTCCAGTTGCTCTCTCACTCTGCATCAACACAACAACGTCTCAGGTATCACAACGATTAATAACAAAGATCTTAAAAATGGAATCAAAGACATATAGAAGAAGAATAATAGAGTGAAGAACTTACCTCTGGACTAGACATCTTCTCCGTTGTTGAAGAGTCACCAGAATTCTCCGGTCGGTAAGTCTCATCCATTTGATTCTGTGTTTCGTTTTTTTTGTGATTGAAGGATTTAATCGAGAGCCTTGAAATCTTTTCTGAAAACCACGAACAAAGGGGAAGATATAAACTAAGCGGCGGTGGAAGTGAGACTCAGATCAGAGAGGTGAGAAAGATTATGAGCGGAGATGGAGAAATGTTGAAGAGTGTGATTGTCGGTGATAGAGGCGATTGCCGTTCACTAAGATGGAGTCGACCGGTCGTCGTCGAGGAGAGAGTGAAGAGGACGATAGAGAGAGTGTCGCGGTTTGTTTGAGAGAAGGAGATGAAGTGACATCCCTTCTGAACCCTAGTTTAAACAGCATACATTTTTCTTTGTTTTTTGTGATAACAAATATAGATCCAGTGTTTCTGGACCGAAAGGAATTTCCATCTGGGCCTGTTGCATTTTTTTGCAGCTGAGAACAATTTCGAACAAAAAGGAAGCTTTGGCCCAATACATCCTTTTTTTTTGTGTGGCTTAAAATTTTTGTATGAAAAAAAAAGTTTTCATATCAATGATTAATTGGCCTCAGTGCCTAGTGTTGTTTTACTAGCACACCAGCCATTTCAGAATTGTACTCCCATGACTTTCTTATATTTTTACTTCATAACCTTTTAGTTTTAATTTCTTTTTTTGTGATTTTAATAATAAAAAGATGTATGATAAAAGCTTCACAAAAAATAGTATTGAATATTTTAGGACTTCTCTTTAAGAATTTTGATTAGAATTTCTGTCATTGTTTAGTGATTACTTTGTTATTCGAGATATGTGTTTCACTTCTGCTTGTCGAGATTTGAGTTTTATGCAGGTTTAGTGTGTGATATAGGCACATGGTTGAGTTTCTGATTGTGATTTATTTTCACATCGATTATGCTTCAACACCGATTCCGAATATTCGATCTTTAACTATTTGTTTGTTGATGCCAACTCGTGCAAAGTATTCCTGGTTTCTTTGCTTCGGTTGTACTTTTTGCGGACATTATTATTCGTTTAGTATTATTCTGCTTCCAAGTTATATTTTCGCACTTATCGCTTTCTAGATATCATGAGAAGTAGGAAATAAAGAGCGCGCGCTCGAAGTCGTTGTTTAAAGACCTATAGCAGGCATTCTGCCCTTCATTTATTATATGTGTCGTGATTGTGTTTGTATCCTTTCTTGCTGAGCGACGAGTCACTCAATTTAGAAATTGATATCACAACTTCTTTCACAGTGCATGCTCCCTATAGGATTTTATCGCTTTCCTTTATTTCTTGTTGATCGATGAGTCACTCAATTTAGAAATTGAGATCACGACTTCTCTCTCATTGTATGTTCCCTATAGGATAGTTTGTTAGAATTTATTTGGCATGCTAACCTATATAGGATCACTCATTGTATGATAACATTAGGTTAGAAATAGGTTAGTCTTCCTTTATAGTTTTCTTTCTTCTTTTGCATAATTGCATTTAAAACTAAAACTTATTTTTCTTGCCAAATGTATAAAAAATGCTAAGCATACAAAAATTCTTTTCTTGGTAAAAAATACCAACCAATCCATTTATTTTCGCCATTAGGATTT
Organism: Vicia faba; assembly: GCA_948472305.1. Taxonomy (NCBI): domain Eukaryota; kingdom Viridiplantae; phylum Streptophyta; class Magnoliopsida; order Fabales; family Fabaceae; genus Vicia; species Vicia faba. Next base: position 720,968,380 of record OX451740.1, on the reverse strand, counting down.
TATCTTCTAAGAGAATTGTTAGTTCCTTTCCACTATAGGTCATAAGTCTCCAAAGGTCGAGCAACAGTGGAATGATCAAATTCAACATTGTTTATTAAAAAAATACAAAAAAAAAAAATATATGAGCTAAACTATGGCGCTCTGATTCCTCAAAAGAGATACGTAGACATTGGGGTAGGGCCCGAACGAGCACAACTTTTAATTTCCCTACATTATTTTTTGTTTTCCTTGCATGAATTGCCTCCTAGTTTATATTTCTCAAGCATTAGATTGAACACACCCTTTGATTAGAACAACAAGAGTGGATCCCGTAGAGTACTATGGACATGTGGGGTTCTAATACCTTCCCTTCGCGTAATCGAATCCCTTACCCAATCTCTAGACCGCAAGACCTTGATTTCCCTTTTAGGTTTTTCTTCGATGATTTTGCTTTCCCTTTTATGGGATAAATAAATACTCAGTGGCGACTTCATTAATTTTACCGCTACACTATGTTGGGAATAAAATTGTCTGATATGAATGGGGGAATGGTAGTGGAGCTTCTGGATAAAGGTTTTGTTACTACTACTATAGTTTGTTTGAAGTGTCCTTTATCTATCTATGGCAAGAATTTTGTGATGTATTTGGCGTGTCTACCCTTACATCAAATTGATGTTATTCTCGGAATGAACTGGTTGGAATTAAATTATGTTCATATGAACTGTTATAATAAGATGGTAAGATTCCCTAAGTTTGGTGATAGTAAAGAGCTGATGTTTTTGTATGCTAAGCAAGTAGATGAGCTTTTGGCAGATGAAGCTTTGATGTTTGTGATGTTCGCGTCATTACAAGTTGATCGTGAAACTACAACTGTGGAGTTACCAGTTGTTTGTGAATTTCCAGAAGTATTTCTGAATGACATTGGTGAATTTCCTCCAAAGTGAGAAGTTGAATTTTTTGTGGACTTAATACTAGGTACAAGTCTAGTGCTAATGGATCCTTATAGGATGTCAGCTTCAGAGTTGAATGAATTGAAGAAACAATTAGAAGAATTGTTAAAGAAGAAGTTTGTTCGTCTGAGCGTCTCTCTGTGGGGTGATCCGGTGTTGTTGGTTAAAAAGAAAGACGATACTATAAGGTTATGCATGGACTACAAACAGTTGGATAAAAAAACTATTAATAATAAGTATCAAGTTCTGAGGATTGATGATTTGATGGATCAGTTGGTGGGCGCGAGTGTCTTTAGCAAGATCGATTTGAGGTCAGGTTATCATCTGATTCGAGTCAAGCCAGATGATATTCCGAAGACAGCTTTCAGAACAAGGTATGGTCACTATGAACATATTGTGATTCCATTTGGTGTGTCAAATGCGCCATGTGTTTTCATGGAATACATGACCAATATCTTTCTGAAGTACTTCGACACGTTTGTAGTAAACAGAAAAGAGAAAAGACTGAACAAAATGAAAATAAAGCGGTAAAGCTCTTACACTACACTTGAACCAAACATTGTCCTCAATATTTCAGTGCAAGGTGATAGAATTAGTAGATAGGACATGGTAAGAAATATATGTTATAGCATCCACAGCCTCTGTTCCATCCATGATCACCTCCACCTCCTCTAGTATTAGGTACATGGCGCATAAGCTCCACCATATCTACCACAATCATATGAAAACCTTCCATTTGCTCAAGGAGATCACCAATGTTATGTTCATTTCTGTTTTCATAGTCAAGATGGTGACCTCTAATCTCATCAATGGTTACTTACAACTCTTCCTTTTGGCTCTGTATACTTCTAAGCATCACATCACGCTCCACATCAATATGATTTTGATGCTTCAGCTTGATCAGGATATCATCAAGGGTTATTCTCATAGAAGTGTAGTCATACTCCACCTGAGATCGTTGTCCGGATGAGGTACCTGCAAAAGAGTTAGTAAAAAATTATGTTGTGGGAGCACGTGTGCTAGTATGGGGAGTATCTTGCTCCATGGGGTCATATCTAACATTAGTAGTAGGTGCAGGGGTGGTAACATCATAGATCTAGTTAGCTCTATCTTGCACATTTGTGCCCTCAACAGAAGGCAAAGTGATGTTAACCTGTCGACTATTAACCATAAGCAAGTATTTACCATCAAGTTTATTCTTATACAAATGCATGTTGTGGCAATAAGTTAAATCCTCAAATGGTATCTTGAGTGGTCTACATGGGACCAAATTAGAGCCTAAGTTCAACACAAGGGCTATGGTTGTGATCAGCCCTCAAACACAAATAGGACCTCATACTCTATCTTTAACAGACTGAAGGTGGGATAATAGAAACTGTGTTGGGTTAACTTTTGTCTCTAAAAAGGCACACTGGATGAGAAAAAGCTCTTTAGAATTCACATTTGTAGTATTTTCTTGGCCAAAATGGTGTTAGTTAAAATACGGTGCTAGTACCTAATGGTTAGATTATGGATAACAGTGGCCCTAAGGCCTTCCCATGTATTTTTTGTTTTACCGAATATTTGGTTCCAGAAAGTAAACGCTTCGGATTTCCAATCACTCTCAAGAGGCGCTTCGCAATAAAAATCATCTCCACGAGGAAACTGAAAAATATTAGCCATTTAATCTTGGATATAGGTGTAGTTCTGGCCGAACATTCTAAAGGTGACAGTGCCTTGGTACGTGGACCTCCTAACGGGTAGACATGCCTAAAAGAACTTATGAATTCATAAGTTTTCCTAGGGTAAGTAAGACTGGTCATGGAGTTGAAGTGATACATACCTAGGTTCTTAATCATCCAATTGACATTGTCGAACAGTCCTAGAGCACATAAGGAAGTGTTGTCACGATACTTAGTGGGTAGAACTTTTCTCTTGATAAGCTTGTGGAAACTAGTTCTTTGATTCTCCCCATCGATTACTACGGGGAGTTCGATACCCATGTAGTCAATCTCGCTTGAAGTCATGATGAAATTTGGATGAGAAAAAGGGAAAATGTAAGTTATGGAAATTTTGGGTGAAGAGGTAGTAAGAGATTAAGAGAAATAGTGGTGGAAAAGAGACAAGGATTATTATGATTTATAGTGATTAGGAGAATTTAAATGATTGGGGGTTAGGATAAAGGTTAATGGAAATTAAGAGATTTTAATGTGAGTGGTTATGAGAGAGACCAAAGTGTTTTTGAAAAAGAAACTGTTGGAAAACGCACTAAAGGAAGTTCAAAAGGGCACTATTGTCTTCCTGATTGCTATGGCGAATGCCATTAGGCAGATGGTGAACGCCATTTGCTTTAAACGTTCAAAATTTTAAAAATAGGTCAATGGCGAACACCATTAGTGTTAAAAACGCAAATTTTATAAAATTGAATGCAGACTATAGAGAAAAAGATTCCTAACGCTCAAGGCTATTGTTGTAAAGTAATTTTCATACTAACTTTTAATATAGCGACAAATAAGTGTGATACTACGATAATTATATACAAGAGGACTATAAGCAAACAACAAAATTTGAAATTGCATTAATAGAGATAACTGAAATACAAATCTTGTTCAGGAAAATACAAGTACAAACGAAAAATAGAATGTAAATGAAAAGTACATAACAGACATATAAAAACAACTTTCTAAAGGAATATTTATGCTGAAACACACTAACAAACTGCTCAATTACAGTCTCCATGAAGTCGAGGAAATCCATTCTTGTATCGATTGATAGTTTTTCATATTTTTTGCAGGTATTTATTGCATGATTATATAATTGAGTAATAAGAGCCAAACACAAAGCTTCAAGATGTAATTTTGAAGGAAATAAAAATCACAGGTTGGGCTAAGAGTGGTGGTAGCACGCAGAAAGTTGGCCAGGCAGAGACTTTTTCCCTAAGTGTGGTCTGAGAGCACTTAGTGTGCGATGGATGATTTAGGAAATAAAGTGCAGTGCGTTTAGTGCACTCTAAGCAAGGTAAGCACGATATGTGATTTTTAGTTTGTATAAATACATTTCACTCAAATTTTTAAGGTATGGTTTTGTGGATTTTTAGTCCCAACTCCATCACAAACATTATTTGATGTTATAGCTTAGAAAACAACAATTGAAGTTGCACATGGATGATTTAGAGTCGGATTTGTCATTAATCAGAGTTGACAAACTGAAATATGTTTGGTTCTTCTTCCTTCTTCTCTTTGTAGTTCTCTATTTGTTGGAGTTTGTATATAAGTTTACCTTGATTGTATGTATACATGTTGGTCATGGTATTATATACTATTTATTTTCTAAATCAATATTGATGATTGCTTGCTTTATCTGGGATTTGATTTGCTATAGACATATACGTTTTGAATCCAGATTTAGGATGAACATCTATTAGGTTCTAGACTCTAGAGATAGATTTAGACTTAATATTCACACTGGGTATTTTCTCATAATGCCTCTGTGTTATTTAGTTGCACGAGACATTGCCGATGAGACAATAAAGTTATTCTCTTAATTTTGCGTTAGACATAACTTCTGTTATGGGTGATATGTGATAATGTTTATGAGTGTTATAGGTTTCGTACAGCTGATCTATAGGTTTAAGTATTTGATAGGATATATTAAATTCAAACTAGAAAGAGTTCTATCCTCTCCAAATATTGTATTTATTTTCTTGTTCATGTGATTTACTTTCCGCACTTTACTATTTTAAACCCATTAAAAACCAAGCTTAGAAACTATTGAATGTCATTCTTTCACTCTCAATAATCCCCGTGGAGACAATAAAACAAAACTAAAAATACTTACTTTTTCTTGGTGATTTACTTCAAACAACAATTACCTATGGTGATGGTAAAAATTTGTTGTGCTTCGGTTCAAGAGTGAACCCGATCCTATGGTGGTGGATCCAATATCCTATGGTAATGGAACATGGACAAAAATGAACCTATGTGTTCATAATTGGTACCACATGCATGGAGTCAGTTATTTTTCACTAGCATTCTACGTGGCATTGCATAATTCTGTTGGATCTATGTGAACTTGTGATACTTGTGGATGTTACGTGAATATATGTGTGTCATGTGATGAAATGTTGTACATGAATCGTTTACCATGTTTGGGTGTGAGTGTATGATTTGTTGAAGATGATAAATGATTGTAGATAGTTTACATAATCTATCTTTTCTTATGTTGTTTATAATTGATTATGATTACTCACCCCTTCTATTTGAATGTTACATTTTCATGGGCATCATGCATATAATCCGTAGTAGAGGTGTGGAAGTGAGTGGAAGAGATTACTCTTCTTTACACTTTTGTTGAGTCATCGTCTGATCTGATATGTAACACTGGTGGGGATAACACTTGTCCTTTATTTTATGTTGGGAGGAGACTATTATTTGAATCTCTGATGTTTGATAATTACTTATGATTAAATTTTGTTATAATTCATGTTTATGAATTTAAAACTATTCAGTTTGTTAATGTTTTTCCACAACTAATAAAAATATTGAAGTACCGACTTGCATTATGATTACTATTATTTTTTAAATTCCATATGTGTTAGATATCTTATTGCATGAGGTGGTTGAAGTTGAATGTAGCATCCTAATAGCTTAATTATTTTAATTTACTCTAATTTTTACTTATAAATCACACAGGGGAATTAGGGTGTTACATAGTGGTATCGGAGCAAGTCAGTCCGCCCGACCAGGTTGTCTAATGTTATATGTTCCTTAGTACGCAACATGTGTGTGAAAAATTTTCGGTGCTTGCTTGCTTTTCTAATATTTTGTCTGCAAGAGTGGGATTAAAACAAGTAGGGGAGAAGCTTTTCTTCTCAAAGTTGTTTCATTTTTAGGTGTTAGTTTAGTGTGCCGTTGATTGCAACGGTGCAAGCGTTGTTAGAGCTGTATTATTTCTCGAAATTGAAGAGAGCGTGGAATCGATGTAAGTACGAAGTGCGCCTAAGAGGGGGGGGGGGTGAATTAGGTGATTTTAAAAATTATGGTTTTTAGTGATGATGGTTCTTATTTTTCTGGTTATAAGTGAGTTTAGGAAAGCTTAAAAATGCAGAAAAATAAAGAGACACGGGCGATATATCCTGGTTCCGCTCACAGTCCGAGATTACTCCATTCCCCTTTCAACATGAAAGAGATTTCCTTATTGTGGAAAACTTACATAAGAACTACCAACCAAACCAAGAACAATCCTCTTGGATTTTCACTAAGTTACCTATGAGAACAATCCTCTCAATGTAACTACACTTGTATCCAGCAACCTGGAAAGACAAGATTTCAACAAAAACACTTAAACTTAATTCAAACAATCCTGGAAAATAAGTAAGTAAATATCAATTTGTGAGTTTGAGTGAGTGGAGTAATATTGATCACTAAGAGTGATTTGACAATTTATAATCTTCTTCTTTCAATAATAATATTGTACAAAGACTCAAGATATATTTGCTCAAAGTTTTCTGTTTAAAGTATGAAAATGTGCAGAAAACTTATGCATGAAAATGAAGAATGCTTGAGTTTGTATTTTTAAAGTTCAGAAAAATATTATGAAAGAAGGTGTTAGATATGAATTTGAAATTGAATATTTATATGTTCATAACACCCTTTTGAAACAACATGAAGATTTGTAAATGTATCATGAACAAATGCCAAGTTTAAGTGAAAAGATGTAATGAAAAGGCATGATCAAAAGGCATGAACAAAGTTGTTATTTTTCAAATTTGTGCAGTGTGTAATCGATTGCACCTTTGGTGTAATCGATTGCACAAGGTTTTCAACAGCTATTTTTTTTTCCAAAAATTTAAGAGTTCAATCGATTGCATTAACAATGTAATCGATTGCATGCTAAGACAGTAGCAAAAATTAACTGAGTGCAATCGATTGCACTAACTATGTAATCGATTGCATGCATGCAAAGTCAATAGAAAACGTTTTGAAAAAATTTAAGTGTGCAATCGATTGCACTAACATAGTAATCGACTGCATAAAGAAACAAAAGAAAAAGATTTGGAATTTTGAAGAGTGCAATCGATTGCATGCATAAGAAAAGTGAAATTTTATCTTTGAAAAGCTTGAGTAATGATTCTTTAAACATTTATTTTTCATTTTTGAGCATCTATATCTTAAGATCAAAGTGGATAATATTATTATACCTTTAAAGTTGTTGAGAGCTTTAAGTGAAGATATTATCCTTAGATGCTTAGATGCTTGACCAAAATCTTTGCCTTCTTTGTTAGCCATGGTTTATCTTCATCAAAACAAAAGCTTATTTAAGAAGCTTGATTTCACAATCGAGACTCTAGTCTTTCAGTTACGTTGGGATGTCTTTGAGACAGAACAATCGGGTATTATTTATGTTTGCTCCTTGGAGAGTGAAGAGAAATGTGAAGGATAATAGCATATCAATGGTGTGTGATTCTTGATGTTTTTCCTGAAGGTATCTACGACTTGCCTCCAAAGCATATAACCAAGTCCGTCGAAGGCAAACGGTTATTTTTTTATTCTAATCAAGTGGATGAGTGTGTAAGAGATGGTTCACATGTGTTGTTAGTTAAGAAGAAGGATGACAATATAAGGTTGTGTGTGGACTACAAGTAGTTGAATAAGGTTACTATCAATAACATGTATCATCTCCCGAGATTTGATGAGCTGATGGATAGGCTAGTAAGTGCTTGTGTGTTTAGCAAGATTGACATGAGGTCTGGTTATAATCAGATTCACGTTAAACCAGATGATATTTTGAAGATGGAATTAAGGATGAGATATGGTCATTATGAGTACATTATAATATCGTTTGGCGTATTTAATACACCATGCTTGTTCCAGGAGTATATGAACCATATTTTTCATGCGTATATGGATAAGTTTGTGGTGTTTTCCAAGTGTGAGTTTTGGTTAAAGGAAGTGAGTTTCCTTGGGCATGTAATTTTTAGTGCTATAATTTATGTAGATCCTTCTAAAATTGATGTTGTGTTGCAATGAGAGACTCAGAAGTATGCTATTGAGATATAAAGTTTTTGAGGTTTAGCAGGTTATTATCACAAGTTTATCGAAGGCTTCTTGAAGTTATCATTACCTTTGACTCTGTTGACTCGAAAGGGTCAGACTTATGTGTGAGATGTTGCATGTGAAAGGAGTTTTAGTGAACTCAAGAAGAAATTGATGAGTGATTTGGTATTTATTTTTCCTAATTCGAGTAAGTCTTTTATGGTATATTGTGATGCGTATAAGATGGGTCTTGGTGGTGTGTTGATGCAGAACGACCAATTTGTTGCGTATGATTATAGGAAACTGAAAGTTCATGAAAGGAATTATTCTACAAATGACTTAAGTTGGCAGTCGTGGTATTTGTTCTAAAAATTTGGAGGCATTATCTTTATGGTTCTAGATTTGAAGTATTCAGTGATCACAAGAGTTTAAAGTACCTGTTTGATTAAAAGGAATTTAATATGAGGCAACAAAGATGGTTAGAGTTTATAAATGATTATGACTTTGGATTGAATTATCACCCTGGTAAAGCTAATGTCGTGGGTGATACTTTAAGTCAAAAGTCCTTGCATATGTCTTCTTTGATGTTTAGCGAGTTAGAACTTATTAACAATTCAAATATTTGAGTTTGGTTTGCGAGCTAACACCACAGAGCGTGATGTTGGGTAGTTGAAGGTAAACAATGATTTCATTATTAATATTAAAGAGCTTCCAAAGTTGGATGTGAAATTGGCGGATTTGATAGGTGTGAGTAATCAAGCTGAAGAGAGTAATTTTAAAGTGGATGAGCATGGTATGTTGTGGTTTAGAGGTAGGATCTGTATATTGGATAACCCTGAGTTAAAGAAGATGATCTTAAAAGAGGGTTATAGAAGTAGCTTAAATCAGCCGGGAGCTACTAAGATGTATCAGGATCTGATAAAGATATTTTGGTGGTTGGGGTTGAATTTGATGTGGCACAATTTGTGTATGTGTGTTTGACTTTCCAGAAGTCAAAGGTTAAGCACCAGAAGCCCGCAGGAATGATGCAACCATTGGATGTTCTAGAATGGAAGTGAGATAGCATTTCGGTGTACTTTGTGACTGGATTACCAAATACTCCTAGAGGGCATGATACGATTTGGATGGTAGTATATGGTTTGACGAAATCGGCGCATTTTATTTCTATTAACATCAGGTTTTCTATGCAAAAGTTTGCAGAGATATACATTTGAGTAATTGTAAAGTTGCATGGATTTCCGGTGAGTATTGTGTCTGATAGAGACCCGAGGTTTACATCCCGATTTTGGGAGAGTTTGTAGGAGGATTTGGGATCTAAATTGAAGTTGAGTTCTTCCTATCATCCACAGACAAATGGTCAAACATAGAGAAATATCCAGTTCTTGGAGGATTTTTTGAGAGCTTGTGTCCTTGAGCAAGGGGTACTTGAGATAGTCTTTTTCCACTGATAGAGTTCACTTACAATAATAGTTTCCATTCTAGAATTGGAATTTGAGGCATTTTATGGTCGGAGGTATAGGATACTTGTGTGTTGGCATGAATCTGAAGAGAATGTAGTGCTTGGGCTTGAGATAGCTCAATAGACTACTAAAAAGGTGAAGTTAATTCAAGAAAAGATGAAAGCTTCGCAGAGTAGGAAGAAGAGTTACCATGATAAGAGAATGAAGGAACTTGAGTTTCAAGAGGGAGACCATGTATTCTTGAGAGTCACTCCGGTAACCGGTGTCGGGCGTGCTTTGAATCAAGAAATCTTACCTCTTGGGTTATCGGTCGATATCATATTTCTCAGAGGGTTTAAGTTGTTGGTTATAGGGTTGCTTTGCCACCTAATCTTTCAAATTTGTATGATGTATTACATGTCTCACAAATTTGGAAGTATGTTCTAGATCCGTCTCATGTTATTTTGATGGATGATGTGCAAGTACGAGATAATCTTACAGTTGAAGTCTTACCTGTAAGGATCAAAGACCGTGAATTGAAGGGTGTAGGGTGGTAGCTTAGATATGTAGGATTTAAGGTGTTTGTGGTGTTTGAGTAAAAATGTAGAGATTTAGGATGGTAGAAGTGGAATTAATTACTATTAGTTGTGTCATACCCCAAATTTGCCCCATCAATTTCGGTAATCATATTTAATCATATTTTTACTTATAGTTTTTCTTGTTAAAATTATTTATTTAGATTTTTACACAGGGAGGTTTAAAATTTAAAGAGAGGGGTGTACTATGGACCATCAAAATCTAATGGTCCATTAAGGGATTTTGCTCATTCCAAATATTAAAGAAGGGCTGCACGTTTTTATTCGAATGACCCATTAAAGGCCTATTTAGAAATAAAAAAGGGAGGTGTATAGAAAAGCTTATTACTTCATCAGTGACCCATTAAGTTGTTCTTTGGAGGGCCTATTTCCTTGTGAAACCCGTTTTTGAATTAGATTATACAATAAATGTGGGACGGTACACTTTTAGCTTGTTTTGGCCCATTGGAATATTGAGCCCGATTTGGAGAGTGGTTGAATAAAGTCAACATTGGATTCTTATTATTATTATTATTATTATTATTATTATTATTATTATTATTATTATTATTATTATTATTATTATTATTATTATTATTATTATTTAAATTTATTATTATTTTATATTTTTCCGAATATTTGACTTAGTCAAAATTTGGGAAAAACCTAATTCCCAATATGCATCAATGACGACCGTCATCCCTAAGCAAATCAAATTCATATGAAGCCCATAAACATTGGCAAGAATCAAAATGCATAAAACAATTAAATCAAATCATAACAAAATTGAATCAAATCTACAATCAAATTACAACACCAAAACCATACAAATCTGAAGCAAATTTCAATTACAACCAATCTAAAACCTAATCCCTAAATTACAAATCAAACGAATTTCTTATTGATCTAATTATTCAATCAATCTGTAATCTAACACAATCTTCTTCAATCTCTAATTCTAACGGAAGTCAATATACAAAATTTCCTAATTCATCTATTCCTAAAAGCTATAAATAACCCTAAAAACTAATTAGAGAGAAAATTTTGAAAAGGTAAAGAAATAGAAGGAGTAGAAGAAGAATCAGAGCCAGCCGCGACTTCCCTCTCCAACATCAAAGCTCTACAATCAATATTTGGGTTTCATCAATGAAACCCTAGATCTCCCCACATCATCTTCAAGCCCCTTGGACTGCGCCACCACTCCATATACCTACAAAACAGAGAGAAGGAGAAGGCGATTAGAACGAAATCAAACTAGAGATTGAAGATTCACGATCGGTGAGGTAAGATACTTAGATTTATGGTTTTGATTATTGTGTTTTGGAGGAGATAGGGGTTCGGTTTGGGGATTTTGGGTGGTCTCCGTCGAGACATCGCCGATTAGGACTGCGTCATCGTCCTGTTTTGGGTTCATTTGTTTTAGGGTTTGTGTTGTTATGAGATGAAGAGAAGAGATACGAGAAAGCAAAGAAGAAAGATAGAGGAAAAGATAAAATGAATGAAAAATGGAAAAGAAAACAAAATATAACTCTCTCTTTGTCCCTCTCTCCCCCCCCCCCTCTCTCTCTCTCTCTCTATCTATCTATCTCTCCCTTCGCCTGATTGCGACATGTGGCCATCATCTGGCCACATGATCAAATGATGTATAAGAACCCTATGCGCACCTCCTTACCATACTCCCTCCATCAATTCCAATCACGACCCTCCGATCAAATCAAACATTGATCACTTCTATACATCGTAATAACATGCTTCACATCGCACGATCCAACGAACTTATCCAAATCCCTCATGAGATTAAGCCTATCCCTATTCGCGCCCCAACTCACATTTTTTTACTCTCTTACAACTACGAATACACCCATCACCTTTGGACCTTGGAAACATACGTTGGGCTCAAGTCCATTACTATATACACACCTCTGTTTTACTTTTAAATTAAACATACACCCCTTGCATTTTTAAAATTTATTAATTTATTAATTTTATTTATTTATTTATTTATTATCATTTTATTAGTTGTTGCATTAAAATATATCTTTTTGCATTAAAATTGTTAATAAATAATTATTGATTTTTATTAAAAATAATTAATATATTTTTAGTAATTAGAAAATAATTAGTTGTTAATTAAATATTTTCTAAAATACTAAGCCTTTTTTATTTTGATCTAACTTTTATCATTCAAACTTTTTTTTTGCATATATCTAAGATATCTAACCCTTTAAATATTGACTCTTTTTACTAATTTAATTTCAAATTATATTGGTTTCAAAAAGGATCGTGGAGATCTTTTACATTAACTACGAATTTTGTCTACGACTCTACTATTTTCAAACTCAAACTTAGTTCAAGGAGAATTCAAGAGATTTCCATAATCCATTAAAAAAAATGAAACACGACAAACTACGAATAGGGACTCTGATTCCTCATAAGAGGATACGTAGGAACGCGACTAAAACACTGTGCCGAGTCCCCTAATTAAAAAATTAAAACCCTTTTCACAAATTATCTCTGAAACCTAGCTTACCCTTAAACCTAAATTTGGGACATCCTTCAAGATAACGTAGATGAAGGGTGCCTAACCCCTCCCTTCGTCTAAAATGAAGCACAAGCTTAGAATCTCTATGTTAATTTAGGGTTATTCCATTCTTCACCCGTCATTAGGAAAAAAAGTAGTGGTTGCGACTTGTTATTTTTTGCCGGTTACGACAACTGGCGACTCTAATGGGGACTCAACCCTAGGGTTTAGAAGCTTCTCTCTTTTTAGGTTTTGGGTTTTACTAGGGTTTTTGGTGTTTTCCTATTTTTTCTTTTATTTCTATTTATTTATTCTGCTTATTTATTTATGGTTATATTATATTTATTTTTTATCATTATTTATTTGTTTGTGGGATTTTTAAATTCCAAAAATTCAAAATCTTAGAAAGAAGGATCATCTATTGGCCAACGGGATACATCATCCCTATGAGTTTTTGTGACGACTTCGCCTAGAGTCGGTGGAATTTCGGAAAAACGAATATGTCTCAAGAGCTAGCCTTTTGGGGGATAGGACTTTTGAATGAAACCCATGACTCTTTGTATAATCCTAAAACAAAATCTCATGGTGAGACCTTGTATGACCTAAGAGACGAAATTTTTGGTCTACAAAGAGGCTCCGCTTAAGGGAGGCCCTTGTGCCTTTCCCTCTAGATTTATCCATGATACCCTTAAGGAAGCCACCTTATGGGGAGGGTAGAATATCTGTAGGCCAAAACTAGGAACCTACCAACTAAGGATACCTTTCACAAAACCCCGCTACCATGTTCCACCACCATGCGTACATGCATATTGCATTTCAAATTTTCATTATTTTGTATTATTCATAGGATTTCTAAGAAAAAATAATAGAGGGTTTTTGGTGGGCATCCTATAAATAAATACTGATGAGGAGTCAACCCTATGCATTAACGCCACGACAAATGATTTGAAGACAATGAGATACCTTGGAGGGAAACTACCCAACAATGCTAGGAAAGACTTTATCCAATGCTATGGTAATATCATTGATGTACTAAGGATGAATGTGCAAATGAAGGCTATCACTATCCTTGTTCAGTTCTATGATCCTCTACTAAGATGCTTTACTTTCCAAGACTTCCAGTTAACGCTGACCCTAGAATAGTTTGAACAAGTTCTAGGTTTCTCTAAGATAAAGGGATGAGCCTACACACGAATTAGACAAGTCCTTAAAGCTGAAGACCTATCTCAAGCATTGGGGATACCTTCTACTGACCTTATATTTACTAATAAGGCAAATGGTGAAATTCAAGGAATGGAAAGAGCATATCTAGAGGCTAAGGCTTTAGACTTCACTAGTAAAAAGAACTGGAAACCTTGTGGAGATATCTCGGCACTATTGATTTTCGGTTTAGTTCTATTCCCCAACATGGTGAATATCATAGAATCGCTATCTATTGGTGTATTTTGGGTCATGAAGGTTTTAAATAAGGACCTCACTCCTACTTTACTTACCAATGTATACTACGCTCTCCATGTACAATTTGAGAAAGGAGATGAAGTACTACAATGTTGTGTTCCTCTTTTGTATTTATGGCTCTTGTCAAATCTTGGTAGGGAAAGCTACATGATCTAAGACTTAACTAAAGACGAGTGGTCACAAAAGTTCAAGGCTCTCACTACTGATTCTATTATATGGTGTCCTAGGAAGCTTGAAATAAAAGAGATCATCTTTAACTGTGGAGACATCCCTAATGTTCCTCTAATTGGGACTCGTGGTTGTATTAACTACAATCCCGCTTTGGTATTACGTCAACTTGGGTATCCTATGGAAGGTAAACCCTCTAATGCAAAACTCAGACAATTAGTCCTACACGAGGTGGGACAAAGAAATCCCGATCTATTCAATAAAATTTTCCAAGCTTGGAGAATGATCCATAAGCGCAAAAAGTTTCAAGAAAACAAGAATCTTCATGTTGTTAATCTTCTCTACCAACCAAAGGCACCAATTGCAACGCCAATGTCGGCCGATGAGGTGGAAAAGCTTAGGGTTTCCATTGATCAACTCGAACGAGAAAAAATAAACTTAGACTATCACCTATATGAAGGAAATTATGAAAGAAACCAGTATTGGTCTTACCTAAGGCAAAGAGACCAATGAATCCAGTAGTTTAAAAGGGAGGACCAAACTCAAGAAGTGCGGTTACAAAATCTTATCAGTGTCCTTCGAGAAAGCAAGGGGCAAGAAACAAGAGAACATTCTCGAAGGGTGGAAGATGAAGCAATCCTCTTAGAACGATAATCCAAATATGAGAGGGTACGTAAAGACTTAAAAGAAATCTAAGGTCACTATCGTTCCTTGTTGCAGGCTTACCGGGAGGCACAAGAGACAAACAAGTAGTGGGAAGAATAATATTCAAAGATACCCCAAGCGGGAGCCGACAAAAAAGTCATAATTCCTATGTGTTGTACCCCAAAATTTTCCATCCCATTTTTAAGACAAATTGGTTCAAGATACCTCCTCATGCTCCTAAGGGTCTCAAACACTCAAGACTACTCAAGAATGATCAGATGAATCCTCCTCCTAAGCAGTGGCCTACAACTAGGTTTTTGGTTTTCTCAAAGAAAATTGGACTTCTAATGATTCAAGTGGACTTAATGTTTTCTCATATTCTTCAAGGTATCCTCATGCCAAGTTTCAAGCCTTGTAACACAAGTTTACTCGGTCAAATCATTAGATGATTGAAAACCAACTATATTGGGCAAAAAGTTAACTTTTACTATTTTACAGTCAAACTTCAAGATTTTTGGTCAACATCAATATTTTGAGGTTGCATGCATCATTTGATCAAGGGTTGATCATGATTCATCAAGAAACCTCAAGATTCATCAAAAGTCAAAAGTTACCAAATTAGGGTTTTCTTTAGGAGAAGTCAACTAAACTTTGACCAAGCATAAATTTCATATACTTCATTAGAAAATTCTCAAACAAAACCCATTTTGATGGAAATTCAATTATCTACAACTTTGCCTCTCTAAGCTCAACGCCAAAAATGGTTCATTTGAGAGATATGGGCCAAAATATTACATGTCATTTTGAAAGTCAACAAAAAGTCATCTTTTGTCAAAGCGATTTGTATCAAGATAAAGATTTCAAATGAAATAGTGACCAACATGAGAGTTGTAGGATACATCTTGAGATTTCCAAAAAGTCCAAGATCACCTTCATATGACAAAAAATTGACCAAGTTATGAGTTTCACAAGTTAGGAAATTTTGAGAAAATGCATGAACTCCAAATTGAGAAATTTGTAATTTTGGGCTATTAGGCCTAAGTTTTCAGGTTCAAACGTGTTCATAACATATTAGAGAACCTCTAAACCCATTCATATATATTTTTGTGATTTTTATTTATTTTATTATGATTTTATTCAATTTAAATCAAAATAAATCAAATAAAATATCCATTAAATCATGAAAGGTGCATGAATCTATTTTTGGATCAAATAACGAGTCAAAAATCATATATTTGAGCTGGCAAAACCATGTGAAGCTCTTTGAATCAAATCTTGGCCCAAATAGCAAGTTTCATATAATTTTCAAATCAAATGTTTTCACCAGGAATTGTTAAGATTTGTTTTACTTTTGATGAGTTATTATCCTCTTCTATAAATGCCTAACACATTTATACACTAAAGCCACAAATGACTGCCTCCAAGAGCTAGTCAAAAGTCTCAAAATTTCTCAAGAGCTAGGGAAGATTCAAAACCCTACTTGCAACCTTGATCAATCAACTTCAAGCATCACATCAGCTTCCTGAAGGTCACAGGAGCCCGTTCCAATCCTTACTCACGCTCAAGCGATCCCAGGACGTGCCAAGCAAGTGGCTCCGGCTTGGTAATGTTCTTCAATCTCAAAATTTTTATCCATGCTATATAAATTAATTCTAAGCATATTCATATGTTCATAGTGATGATTGAAATTATTTTGAACCATTGTTTGTGAGCTTTAGCACATGTACTGAGTTTTGCCATTGATACGGCGCGAAGCTCTCAAAGCTTCGAAACCCTAGCTACAAGAGTTTTTAGGACAAGCTGGCCACACCATTGAACTCACAACAAACCATTTAGTCTATTTGGTTTATTGTTTTTATTTTATTATCAATTTATGCAGGTTTCAAAATTGGAATAATCGAAGAAGACGACCAGAGTTTAACTTCGAAGTCTTTGAATTGATGTTTTATTATTTGTTGTTTAAGTTACAATTCACTAACGCGTAACAACAAGTGGTCTGGTGGTGAAGCGTGTGTTTGGTAAACGTAGGTGTGTGGGTTCGATCTCCCCTTTTGCCAAATTGTTTTGTCATTTTCAGGACAAAACGCAAGATTATTACAAATCAAATCTGTAACATGATGGGATAACTAACTTGTTTTAGCGTTTTATCACGAATGTTGTAGATAGCAAGAGTCGCCATCAACTTTTATTTTATCCAATGTTTAGGAAAGGTGAAAAGAATAGGAAAGACCTTGATATATTTTAAGTTCGGGGGGGGGGGGGGGTAAGTTATGAAAAGGGAAGGTGTTAGCACCCTTTTCATCCATAGTTATCTACAGACTCTTAATTCTTAGCTCACTTTAGAAAACTTGCTTTATGTGTGTGTGATTTGAAAATATTTTGAATTGCCAATATAAGGCTGACTTTGTAATTATTCTTGTATCAGTCCTCTAGAATGCATACAAAGTGTTTTGAAAATATTTGTTTAAAAGTGTGATGTGTAAAAAATGTCTTTTAGAAAAGATTGTGAGCAAGCGATTAATAGCGGTCTACCTAATCAAGGTATTTATTGTTATTTCCTCCTACTTTAGATAGTGTTATCCTACCATTAGTTAATAGAAAGCCCTACAAATCCAATGGAATGGTTATCTTGGGATAAAATGCACTGGTTTGAGAACTATGACAAAACAGTGTAAATCGGTATGCACATGGTGATTCATGATTTGGCCATTATGGGGATCGTTCTTGGGGTTATTCCTGCACCATTCAACCTCGTGGACATGTTAGCAAAGTTAGTTTGTCTTAAAATGCAACAAAAATAAAAAATGTAAAAATCATGCAATGATGAAATCGTGATACATGCTCATGCATTTCTGGCCTTTTGGATCATTTTAATGGATCCAACCTTACCCTATGATCTTCCTAGGATTGATTGGAATGACTGGTATGTATTGAAAACAGATGCAAATAGGTTTTACAAGTTTCCCTAAATTTGAGTAAGTTTTGTGATTTTGGAGGGTGATCTTGTTGCAAGGGTTTCGTGGTTCTTCATGTCTGAATTGAAGTGAATATATAGGTTGAATTAGGTCAAAATATGATGGGCTTGGACTTGTGTAAGAAGCCTTGTCTTATTTTATCTTATTTTTACTTTTTAAAATAATAAAAATAAAAAATAAAAAATAAAAAACCAAAGGGAGGTGTATGAACAAGTCTTGAGGTGCATATGGAGTGTATAGCACGTTTGGACTCTTAAATAATAGCCCATTATCCTAAAAAATCAAGTTTGTCAATTTGAACTTCATGCATTTGCTCAAAATTTCCCAACTTTCACTAGTCATAAGTCTCTCAATTTTTATCACTTGAAGGTGATCTTTGACTTTTTGGAAAGCTCAATATGTCCTATACAATCTCTATGTTTACCAATTTTACATTTGAAGACTTTATATTTATGTCAGTTGCCTTGACAAAAAGGGTCTTTTTGTTGACTTTTGAAATGACCTGTAATGTATTGGCCCATATCTCTCAAATGAAGTATTTTTTGTACTTGAGCTTAGAGTCAAAAAGTTATAGAGAATTGAATTTCCTTCAAAATTAGCTTTGTTTAGGAAAATCTGATGAAGCATGTGAAAGTTATGCTTGGTCAAAGTTCAGTTGACTTCTCCTTAGGAACCCCTAATTTGGCAACTTTTAACTTTTGATGATTTGAGAGTTTTCCTTGATGAATCATGATAAACACTTTATCAAATGATGAATATTACTTCAAAATATTTATGTTGACCAAAATTATTGAGGTTTGACTGTATGTTGACCATAATTGACTTTCTGCCCAATGCAGTTGATTTTCAGTCATCCGAGCCATTGATTGAGCACACTTGTGATGCAAAGCATGAAAATTGGTATGAGCATTCTTGGAGACATATAAGAGACCATGAAATTCACTTGAAACCTTAGAAACCCAATCCTCCATGAGAAACACAAAACCCTATTAGTAGGTCAATTGCTTAGGAGGAGAATTTGTCTGATCAATTCTTGAGCAACCTTGAGCTTTTAAGGACCCTAGGAGAATGTCTTGAATATAAATGAGAAGGAAAATTTTGGGGTACAACAACTGCCCCTGTTTAATCTTTTTAAACTTGAAGAGTTAGATTGGTATGTCTGCCATTCATGGTCTGAAGGTAGAAGAGGATTGAACACTTAAGTGCCCAAAATTTTGCACTCGCCTGTGTAGAAGGTAACGCTGTAGGTTGATAATATTGCTTGAATGAGCTTAAAGATTCCATTTGAAAAGATGACAGAACATCATTGGAGATGGGCTTATAGACGCCATCCAAGGTAACTGTTGATAGAAGTATCATAAAAGTCTATGCTTTGACTGCATCTGAAGAATGCTTTCTAGAATGAACCTTTGGGGAAGATGCTTAAGTAGACGCTTCTCAGATTTAGTTTATGAGGGAAATGCTTGTCATGTAAATAGTCTCCCTATCCTGTATTGGGAATTGATCTACAGTCTGTTTTTATCGGTAAACATGTCCTATTTCGAGAATTAATCGTTGCCTGGTTTATAAAGATAGTTTCCCTGTCCTGTTTCGGGAGTTAATATTTTCATAGTCATATAGATAGTTTCCCCATCCAGTTCCAGGAGTTAATCTTTGACTTTCCTTTTGTTGGAGAACCTGTCTTGTTTTGGGAACTCATACCGCCTGGTCGTACAGATAGTTTCTCCGTCCTGTTTTGGGAGTTAATGTAGGACCTGCTTTTTGTTGGCGAACCCATCTTGTTTTAGGAATTCATACTGCCTGGTCGTACATTTAGTTTCCCCTTCTTGTTTCGGGAATTAATCTTGGTCCTGGTCATACAGATAGCTGCCCCGTCCAGTTTCGGAAATTAATCTCTGACCTGTTTGAGAATTGTAAATGATATTCGCCTGTTTGTGAACTTTACTTGAAAAGATAAATCTAATCTTTATGCAATGTCATGATGTATGTAATGCATCACGTAATGATGTTATCAAAGTAAATGAGAGTGTGTTATATGTGTTTCATATACATATGCCAAGATGCTTTGTAAATGATGCATGGATATAAGATGTCGTTGAGGCGTATTGGTAGCTTCATGTAACATCTTTGCTGGGGAAAATAAATCCCTGACTGTAGCTAGGGGATGAAGCATATGAATCTTCAATCTTGTTTAGGATGTCTTCGCTGGGAATTCCCGCTCTCTGGTTGAGGATACTCCGTTGGGAATGTTCGACTTCTGCTTGAGGATAGAAGAGTTCAGGAGCTTTAGTCGTCCATCGCTCTACTGGGGATTTAGTTCTTATTTACCATAACTGGGGATAAAAGAGATGAATAACCTTCAAAGGTGTTGTATGACCGAATTTACGATATGGAAGTTAACTCTTCTGGGGGAGGAAAAGGCAAAATAATTTTTGGCTCGCTTTCAGATTCTGTAGCGACTCTCTAGGGATATCAACTTGGACTACACTTTGCTGAAGAAGAGAATCTTGTCGGGGATTTGCAGTGATTGGAGGAATTCACTCTACTTGGGAAATTAGATTCCGTTGGGGAAATATACTCTGCTGAGAAAATGAGCCCTGCTAGAGGAAATGAGCTCTGTTGGAGAAGAACATCATGTAGGGGATTTTATAATCTTGGAGAAATAAACTTAGCTGGGGAATTAAATTCCTGTGAACTGTGTTAAAGGAATCATTTCAGATGGGAATTGGAATTCTGTAGGCTGTGCGGAGGATATTTCCACTATATATTGGATAAATGATTAAACTCCTTTATCCTATAGAGGGATTTGATGTGGAGTATGGTTATATTAGTAGCTGGGAGATTCCCTAATTCCTGTCTAACGACATATTAGTCTTGCGTGGGGAATGTATCTTCATCAGAGATGAGCTTGTGAAGGTATCTCTGTGGGGATAATCCCATAGAGGTTGTTTTATAGGGATTCATGGATGACTCGAACGCGATCCTAACTCCTAGAGTCTTTAGTACATGCTTATTCCTCTTTTTATGCATATATTTGTTAACATTAATCATATTCATATGCATATGTTCATTCAATTTAGTCATGGGATGTTTTTTGCAAATAAAACAGAAAAGATAAAACAAAATTTGAATTTCGCAATTGTATTTGTATTGATAATTTGCCTATAAACAGGTAGTTTTTGTACATAGAGACAAAAATCCTAGTAAGAGGAAATTGTCGTAAAATGAAGAGAGTACAAAGTAAATCATAGAGAAGACATCTATTTGGAAATGATCTCATTGAGTTTTAACTCTGCTATTGCCTTTATGTCTTCAAGCATCTCATCCCTCGCTGTCGTAAGAAGTGGACTTAATTGATCAGTACCGTTCGAACTTGACATTGGTAACAAAGCTTGTTGTAAGTATATGATCCAATGGGACATAGTCGTACGCTTTAATCCCTAACTTTTGCCTGGACTGCCGTTTCAGGTTTTCAGTCCGCCGGGATACCCTTTTTTGCCCAAGTTGCCTTTTCAGGTTTTCAACTTGTCAGGTGTACAATCTTTATATATATCCCTAATTTTTTCCTGAACCCTTTTGGTTCGTTGGGATGCCCTTATTTTTTCCTAGGTCAGTCAACCTAGCGAGTCATTTTCATGCGTAGTATCTTTTGGCTATGTTCGCATTCACAAGTTGTGGAAGATCTTCACCGTCCATCGAGTTACGTATCATTGCACTTCCAGAAAATATTTTCTTGACTACAAATAACCCTTCGTAGGTGGGAGTCCATTTTCCCCTGGGATCACCTTGCGGTAGGATGATGTTCTTTATTACCAAGTCACCAGCCTGATATATCTGATGCTTGACTTTCTTGTTAAAGGCTTTGATCATACGCTTCTGATACATCTGACCATGACAAACAGCTACAAACCTATACTCGTCAATCAAATTTAACTAGTCTAGCCTAGTCTGAATCCACTCATCTTCGTCTAAACCTGCTTCTTTCATAATTCGTAGAGAAGGAATCTGGATTTCGACAGGAAGGACAACTTCCATACCATAAACTAGAGAGAATGGGGTTTCTCCAGTTGATGTATGTACTGAAGTGTGATATCCATGAAGAGAAAATGGTAACATCTCATGCCAATATTTATACGTCACCGTCATCTTCTGTATAATCTTCTTGATGTTCTTATTGACGACTTCCACTGTGCCAATCATCTTCGGTCGATGTAGAGAAAAATTATGGTGCTTAATCTTGAACTGCATGCAGAGCTCCGTGATCATAGTATTGTTAAGATTAGTACCATTATTTGTGATAATCCTTTCGGGGATGCCATACCAACAAATAATATTATGTTTAATGAATCGGGTAACAACATTCTTGGTGACGGAGGCAAATGAGTCGGTTTCAACCCACTTTGTGAAGTAATCAATGGCAACAAGGATGAAACGATGCCCATTAGAGGCCGTAGGATTAATATCTCCAATCATATCAATGCCCCACATTTAAAATGGCCAAGGGGAAGTCAAGGAATTCAAAGGAACCGGAGGAACATGTACTTTGTCAGCATATACCTAGAATTTGTGAAAAGTTCTAGAGTGTTGATGGTAAACAATTTCCATGGTCGACCAATAGTAACCCACTCTCAGAATCTTCTTAGCCATCATATGTGTGCTGGAGTGAGTACCAAAGATGCCTTCGTGCATATCTTTCATATCTTCTTCGCTTTCTTCTTGTCTACACAACGAAGTAATGTCGAATTATGGTTGCGCTTGTATAAAATATCGTTGCTCAAGAAGAAATTAGCAGAGAAACTTTGTGGGAATTTATTGTCATTGATAAACCCTCCTCCAGGGTACTCTTGAGCCTTGAGGTATCTCTTTACATCATGAAACCAAGGTTTTTCTTCTACTTTGTCAATATCGACTTTGCAACAATGTGTCAATTCGTCTAGTCTTTCAATCATAATTCGAGGAGCTTCATTATCCCATATAAATTTTAACATAGATGACATGGTTACCAACACGTCTTCCAACTGATTCTCTTCTAGTGGGATATGCTCAAAAGTTATTTCCTCAAAGTACGGGATTAATGTTAACACATGCTCCTGATAAGGAATAAGATTCAGATGCTTCGTATCCTATTCTCCATTAATCTGACTGATTACTAGGGCTGAGTCCCCGTACACATATAAGAACTTGATCCTCATATCAATAGCGACTTTGATACACATGATGCACGCTTCATATTCAGCCATGTTATAGGTACAGCCAAAGCAAAGTCTGGCAATAAAGGGCGTATGGCAACCCTGAGGAGATATAATTACATCATCGATTCCATTGCCAAGTGCGTTAGAAGCTCCATCGAAAACCATAGTCCATTAGGATCCTAGATGAGGTCCTTCATACGGTCCAGGTTCTTTACAATATGTAACCAACATAACATTCTCATCGAGGAACTCAAAATTCATAGATTGGTAGTCGTCTACAGCTTGATGAGCCAAATGATCTGCCAGGATACTTCCTTTAATTTCTTTCTGAGTGGTGTACTAAATGTCGTATTTTATTAAGACCATTTTCCATCAGGCTATCCTTCCGGAGAGCACGGGTTACTCGAATACGTATTTTGTAGGATCTATTTTAGAGATCAACAAAGTGGTATGAGTCAACATATATTGTCTTAGTCGACGAGCAACCCCTGCCAAATTGCAACAAGTTTTCTTTAGCAGTGAGTATCTTGTTTCACAGACGGTAAACTTTTTTCTAAGGTAGTATATTGCATGCTCTTTTCGACAAGACTCGCCATGTTGCCCTAGTACACACCCCATTGAGTTCTCTAACACTATTAGATACATGATTATAGGTCTTCCTTCAAATGGTGGCATGAGAATCATAGGTTCCTGGAGGTACTCCTTGATTTTGTAGAAGGCTATATGGAAATCTTCGTTCCACTTCACTACTTGGTCTTTCTTCAGTAACTTGAAGATTGGCTCTCAAGTGGCAGTCAAATGGGAAATAAATATGGCAATGTAATTCAGTCATCCCAGGAAACCTCTGAGTTCCTTCTCGGTATGGGGAGCTAGCATTTCTTGAATTGCTTTAACCTTAGTAGGATCAATTTGAATACCTTTACTACTGATGATGAAACCCAAGAACTTACTGGATCTCACCCCAAAAGATCACATGTTTAGATTCAACCTTAGCTTGTACTTTTTCAGCCTCTCAAACAACTTGTGTAGACTGTCAAGATGTTCCTATTTGATCAGGGATCTTGCTATCATGTCTTCGACATAGACCTGTATCTCGTGATGGATCATGTCATGGAATAAAGCTACCATGGGACGCTGATATGTTGCGCCGACGTTCTTCAACCCAAAAGGCATAACCTTGTAGCAGAAAGTGCCCTATTGTATGACGAAGGTAGTCTTATCCAAGTCTTCAGGTTCCATCTTGATCTGATTATAACCCGAGAAGCCGTCCATGAAGGAAAATACCTTATGTTGACTGGTGTTGTCGAACATAGCATCAATATAAGGTAGTGGGAAGTCATCTTTAGGGCTTTCCCTGTTTAGATCCCTGTAGTCCACACACATACGCACTTTTCCGTCTTTCTTCGGTATTTGAACCACATTTGCCACCCATTGGGGATATGATGTAATAGTCAAGAACCCTGCATTGAATTGTTTCATAACTTCAGCCTTGATCTTTTCTGACATCTCGGGGAACATGCGGCGAACCTTCTGCTTTATCGGAGAATAATTATTTCATCGGGAGATGGTGAACCACAATATCAGTATCAAGCCCTGGCATGTCTTCGTACGACCAAGCAAAGATCTCAACATAGTCATTCAACATATAAATTAACCCGTTCTTGACACCATCCTCTAGGTTGGCACCTATCTTAACTTATTTCTTGTTTGTTTCGGTACCCAAGTTCACGACCTCAACTGGCTCTTCATGTGGTTGTTTAGTTTTTTCCTCTTGCACTTTGAGTCTAGCAAGTTCTCCACGTATTTCACAATCTTCCTCACCTTCTTCCTCGGCTTGGTTGATCAGATTTTCAAAGTCATAAGTGGCAATAGCATAATCATTTTCAACGGGATCTAGAGTGGATGTGGATCTGCAATTTATTGTGTGGGTGTGTATAAGAACACATATCTATTTTGAAAGTTATAAAAATAAAAGAAATACAAAGAGCACAAAATTTGAATGCAAAACGTCCAATGCTTTATTAAATGAAGATATGTTTATGAAATGACAACCCTAACAAATGGACCATTATGCACTGGGTAAGGCACAAAGTTTAAAGTCATTGTTCAAAAGTTACATAGCCAAAACTTGAAAGCAATAAAACAGAAAATAACAAATACTCTTGACTAAAGGAGATTGAGATGATATCTTGAGTCTTCCACTTGCTGAGCCCGTTGTCGATGGTAGGAAAGATCCTGCTGTCAAGGTCATAGTCACTGTCAGCATCTTCTATTGCATTGACTCCATTGTTGTTGATGTAGAATGGTGGTCTTCTAGCCCGAACACGATGAACAGCCCTCTGAGCCTCTACTGTGAAACCCAAACCAAATTTGTCAGATTTATACAGAATGTCAGGAAGCTGAACCCAAGTAGTACAACCACCTTCTTCTACAGTTTCTCTAGCATCCTTCAAAGAAGCCATTCTGAGCAGAACCCTGGTAACCTTGGGAATAGCAGAAATGTCTTTAGTAGCGGTAGGAGGGATAACTTCAAAAGTCTGACAGGGAGTCTCAATCCATCCATCTCTATATACCGGAATGAGTTCAAATGACTCACCATATACTCCTCTTCACCATAAACAGTAACATCCTTTTCTTTCAAAGGATATTTGAACTTCTTGTTTAGGGTCGACGTAACAGCTTCTGCCGCTTAGATCAAGGGGCGTCCCAGTAAACAAGAATAAGCTGGTCAAATATCCATCACATAGAAGGTAGATTTGAATACTTGCGAACCTACTTTGATCGAAAGATCCACTTCTCCATGTACCATCATCTTCGAACCATCAAAGGGTCTCACCATAATATCACCAGGTTTCAGTATAACCCCTTCGTAATCAAGTCTTTCAAGAGCGCCTTTTTTGTAGAACATTTAACGAGGAACCATTATCAACCAATACATGAGCTAGAGTAGTGTCCATGCATTTAATAGAGACATACATGGCCTTATTACGGTTTCTTCCCTCGGGAGTCAAATCGGCATCAGAAAAACCTAACCCATTTTTAGTTATTAATATAGCAACATAACTCTAAAATTGATCGGAAGAAATTTCTTGTGGTACATGAGAAGACTTTAAGAACTTTACTAGAGCCTTTGCATGGGCTTCATAACACAATAATAGGGATAACATGGAGATTTTAGAGGGGGTGTGTCCCAACTATTCAATAATCTTGTAATCACTTTTCTGGATGATTTTTAATACCTCCTCCAACTCTTTCCTAGAGGTATGTTCAACTGTAGCTTCATTAGGTGCCTCCGTCTGGGAAAGGTCTATCATTTGCTTTTTTCCCCAAGCCTCAGTTGTTGATTCGGTCGTAGTAACTCGAACTGGTGTGGTAGCGGTGTTTGGAGAGATCTCCGAAGAGAAAAACCTTCCACTTCTAGTAAATTTGCTGGTCCTAGAAATATTGTTAATTTCTGGATAAATAACTTCAATCCCTTCATATTCAATAGTCGATAGTTCTTGCCTGACGCTATGGTAGTAGACGTCGGCTCCATAGTTCCAAGGGATGGATTTATCTGAAGAATATGAAATAGGTCCAAGTGTGGTGATTATTAGAGGAATAAATTTGGGTTTGGCAGTGATCCTTACAAGACCCTTGAAAGTGATCATAATAGGAGTGCCAGATATTACAGATACCTCTTCTAGCTCTAAGTCTTGCAACAAATTCTCAACAGAGGAAATCTTCTCAACCAGACTTAGGTGATTGTCCATTAGACGTTGAATACCTTCTTCCACAACTTGCATCCACTAGGTTGGGTTGCGCAACGGTAACATCTTTTAATATAGCCCGGAAATAAACTTGCCTACAATAGATTCATTTTGATAATTGGGATGGGAGTAGCCAATTCACTTACAACAGAAACATAAAGAACATTATCAATAGCACTTATGCCTTTATCGTGCTTCAGCATAGGTGCAGTAATTACATTGGGAGTCTCAGGCAAATCAAATTGAATTTCTTTGGAGTCAATCATATATGGAATTTTATTTTTCAGTGCCTAACAACTATTGGTGTTGTGCCAAGGGCTATTGGAATGGTAAGCACACTTCACATTTAGATTATAACGAGGATATGAGGTTGGGATTCTGAGGAGGGTCCCTTAACGTTATCATCTATGCTTTTAAAAGATGTTGCAATGCCTGAGATAATGGCATGCAGATCTTTGTAAACTGTCTTCTCATTGTGTCTGACCTATGCTGATTATTTTGCTGATGTTGTTGAACAGGTGCAAGTTAGAAATTAAGACAGCTCCTACATTTGGATTGTGATTACCTCTAGTACGACCCTTTTGGCCATAAAAAACATTTATTTCCTTCTTACCATTGAACGTCATCTTTACAGTACTTGAAGATGCAACCACTTGAATCTTTCCACTTCTGATACCACCTTCGACACGTTCCTCGGTTAGAATTGGCTCGGTAAAACCAGATGAGGAGCTTCCAATTAGATGGTTAAAGAAAGGACCTGTCATAATTCCCATGAACATATTAACCAGCTCCCTATCAGATAAAGGAGGTTGCACTCTTCCAACCAGATCTCTCCACTTTTGGGCATACTCTTTAAACCCTTCATTCGAGCCCATAGTCATACTTTATAGTTGCACACAAGTTGGTGCAAGGTCAGCATTATATTGATACTGCTTGTAAAAAACAACAGTTAGGTCTTCCTAAGTACGTATATGTAGAAACTGGTTTTAAAATCAGAATCGACACTATTAGTTTTTATCCTAGGGAAGGGAATCTAACAGAAAACCCTAATTTGCAAACAGAGATTCTAGGTTTCGTAATTCTTTAGACGAAAGGAAGGTGTTAGGAATCTTTCATCTACCTTATTCACAAGGATATTATGTTTTAGGTTTAAGTTCGGTTAAAACAGGATTTTAAATTTTAATTAGGAGGAAGGGTTTAAATCTTTTATAGGGGAAGGGTTTAATTTTTTAAGAGGGAAAAGGGTTTAAATATTTTTATACGAGAACTCGCTACGATTTTTGATCGTATGCCTACATATCCTCTTAAGAGGAACTAGAGTCCCAATTCGTAGTTCGCATGGTTGGTGTTTTTTAGGGGTCGCAAACGTATTTTGAATCACCTCGCACTTGGCCGGGAGTAGTGATTGCGGAGATTTTGACTAAATGCGCGGTAAGTCAGAATCTGTTTGAAACCCTTTTGCAAAAACAATTGATTAGCTTCATTGATTGCGAAAAATAGTTTGTTGTTTGTTGAGTATTTTTTTAATCGTGTTAATTGCGAAATTCTTGATAATGCATGATATAAAAAATTTAATGCAAATAATATAACAAAATAATATGCATTTTTGACATAAAAATGATTTGGATGATAACATAGTAATATTTAAATAGTAAATAAAATATATTATTATTAATAATTAATAATAAGAATAATAATATTTATGGAAAAAATTATAATAATAATAATATATACAAAAATAAGAAATAAATAATATTTGCATATAATTTAAAAATAAGAAAATAAAATTAATATAATAAAAATTTAAGAAAATAATTAATTTAGGTAGGGGTGCGTTTTCTAGTTATGCAGTAAAACTAGAGGGTGTTGTTAGCAGTTAGGTTAGGCCCAAAAACAGTTCAGGACAGGGGGGGGGGCTGCTAATTGTTTTGGATTTTAGTAAACTGGTAGAAGGGGGGTGTGAAAATTAATGGGCTCAGCCCATTATACATTTGGACAAAGGTCTGTTGGATTGTGTGTGTGAGGGCGTATGCGGATACGGTGGGACTTGGCCTTATGGTCGTCCCATAATAATCAACCGGATAAAGTTAAAAGGCGTATGTTTATTACGATAGACACGTGGCTACAGGATCAAAATAGAACATTATCGTTGTTTTTTTTTCAATTTTTATTCATTTTGTTTGGGTTACAACGTCTTCACCCTCTTCTCTCTCGTGATAGAACACACAACACCTCAAACCCTAACTATCCCTTCCTCCGGCGGCTCAAACTAACTAACCCTTACCGTCTACCAACCACAAACCCTAACCAAACAATAACAATAAAAGCTGAGAAATTTTACCCCTCTTTGTGATTTTATTGTTTTG
Source organism: Vicia faba (assembly GCA_948472305.1). Classification (NCBI taxonomy): domain Eukaryota; kingdom Viridiplantae; phylum Streptophyta; class Magnoliopsida; order Fabales; family Fabaceae; genus Vicia; species Vicia faba. Next base: position 720,939,350 of record OX451740.1, on the reverse strand, counting down.
ATTCTGAATTCTGATGGGCTAATCCTCCTTGTTCTCTTTTGATCACAGATTCCAGCGAGCTAGAAGTGGCGCGACGGAGTGTTGAGGATGGAGATGTTAGCGGCTAGTGGAGGCGGCGGTAGCGACTATGGTTCCAGATATTGGAACCTCAGTGGCTCTTCTTGGTACGGTTGCTATTCATCTTCCATTCTCGTTCTTCCTCTTCTATCCAGCAAAATCCCTTACTGTATATCGTTGCCTCCACCCCTTGTATTGAATTTTCTTCTTGTACGTATAGGTTTAGGGTTTTGAAATTGCTGTGAGAATTATATTAGCATGAATTTAGGAGATTAGAGATAATTAGGGATTGATTCTGAGATTGAAAATTGATTGTACATTAGTACTGTGATGTTTGATTTGCTGTAATAAAGATTTCCAGATTTCATTGAGTTTGAAGATTTGATTTAGTTTTTTCTGTCAATTTCTAGATTTGGATTGTATTGTTTGAGGATTTGATTGATTAAATATTTGATTGCATTTGATTTTAATTTATGGACTTGATTTGTTTCAGTTTAATTTCTACAGTTGTTGTTATTGGCAAAACAAGCATAAATCTCAGATAATTTACACATCGAGTGTAATAAAACATGTGCGAATTTGGATGAATTTCAACAATACTTGTTCTTAATTATTGGCCTGCGCTAATCTTAAAAAAAAGATCCAACAGATTTTCTTCCCAAAAAAATCTTTAATAATAAAAAATAATTTTTACTATAATATATTTTTAATAATAGAACAAGACATAATTAAAATATTCTTTTAAATAAAATAAATAGCAAACAATTATTTTTTTTTTACAAAAAATAATTTTTCTAAACAAAACAACAACATAATATCTCATGGGCTCAAAGCATAATGGACCTATAATTGGTAATTGTACCCCCCCCCCCCCCCCCCCCCTTTCTGCTGTAAACGAAATGGATCAAACAAAAATTGAATTTCCACCTCTCCTTTTACTTAACAAATAATGTTTAAATGGGCTTAACTATTGAATTTCACCCTCTTAAACTTAAGTGGGATTTAATTTAATTTCCACCCCTCTATTACTAATAACAACTATTTAATAATTAAGAACTTAATAATTATTATTCTTTTGAAATAATTTCCTATCCTCAAATTTAATGGGCCATTGGCCAACATGCTATGCGAATGAGTTTATGAGTCTTTCTGATTTATAAAGGCCCATTTTCCCAAATTAAAATACACCCCTAGTCTTGGATAAAGATGGGCCATAAGATACCGCTGTACCATCTTTAATTAAATATTTCTTCTATTTTAATCTCGAAAAACAAAATCATCGAGGTAGGACAAATTTGGGGTATGAAAGTATACTTGTTCCTTCTAGCTGATAGAACCATTCAAGTTGTGTCCCAAATAAGCTCTCTTGAAAGAAGTGAACCCATAATTTCCTGTCAGCAGTATGGGGTTGGATCTTCCGGACGTAAGACCTCAAATGAAGCTTAGGACAAGAAACACCATCATATTTGGCGAAAACGGGGACCTTGAACTTGTAAGAAATAACAACCCCTGAGATAAAACCCAACACTTCAAAATCCAGCCCAGGCACTCTCTGGATTTCCATAGCGTTAAGTCGATCTTCCAGCTACTTGTATCTATCCTCAGCGGGAGGGTACTGTCAACAAAACAGTCTTCGTCAGAATCTTAGCCAGAACCAAGGTTGTTATCTTTTCAGCTTTCACACTTTTGTCATCTTCTTCTTGATTATCGTCTTCATTTAAGGGGACCTTAAAATCTAGAGCCCTTTTGACCGAACCTTTGAATTTTCTACCCATATTGAGAAAGACTACTGGCTTCTTAGTCTTCTTTTTATGCCCTCTTGTGATGAGGGTCTTCAGCTCGTCTTGTCCCTTGGCTAAGCCAATGAACATTTGCTGAAACTGAGCGTTCTGAGTTTAAAGTTCTTTTACAGTTTGTTCCAGGGCCATCTTTTACCGAAATAAACAACAAGAAGATTAGAAAACCTGTACTGGGAAAATACCTGTTATGTAATGACATGTATGATAAGTGGATGAAATGTTTTCAAGGATCTTTATGGGATTTAAATTTTTTAAGCAAAAGGAAACCTAACAAGAAGAATCCCAAGAGATCTAGTGCATCCAGCCAGAGGGGGTGCAGCGTGTGCTTGTGGATCTGGGATCATTGGAACAGATCTATACAGATCTGATGGTGATGGTGGAGGAGGCGCATGGTTGATGCGTGATGCATGCTACACTAGATCTGCAGAAGAGAAAAAATATGAAAAACATTATAAAGCGCTAGAGTTGAACCCACACCCTGGTATAGGTATGCCTTAACGCGTGCTCACTTTCCACTGAGGTGGCTATACATCCGTTATTTAAAATGAAACAATTAAGACAAATATTAAACAAAAACGCATGGACCAGAGGGAGACTGGAGCCCTAGCTTCGGTCGTTTTCTTCGGTGAATAGATTTCTTGTTCTTGCAAAACAACACATATTAGAGATCCAGGGGGACCCTACCCCCCTAAATCAGGCCCTACGATTCCAATGGAATGGTTATCTTGGGATAAAACACATTGGTTTAAGAACTATAACAAAAATAGTGCAAATTTGTATGAACATGGTGATTCATGATTTGGCCATTATGGGGATCATTCTTTGGGTTGTTTCTACACCATTCAACCTCATGGACATGTTAGCAAAGTTAGTTTGTCTGAAAACACAAAAAAAATAAAAAATCACGCAATTATGAAATCGTGATACATGCTTGTGCATTTCTGGCCTTTTGGATCGTTGTAAACGATCCAACCTTACCCTATGATCTTCCTGGGATTGATTGGAAAGGCTGGTAAGTATTCAAAACGGTTGCAAATAGAATTTGCAAGTTGCTCTAGATTTGAGTAAAGTTTATGATTTTTGAGGGTGATCTTACTGCAAGCGTTTCGTGGTTCTTCATGTCTGAATTGAAGTGAATATATAGGTTGAATTAGGTCAAAATATGATGGGCTTGGAGTTATGTAAGAAGCCTTGTCTTATTTTATCTTATTTTGACTTTTCAAAATAATATAAATAAAAAATAAAAAATAATAAACCAAAGGGAGGTGTATGAACAAGTATTGAGGTGCATATGGAGTATAGAACACGTTCGGACTCTGAAACAATAGGCCATTAGCCCAAAAAAATCAAGTTTTCTCAATTTAAACTTCATGCATTTGCTCACAATTTCCCAACTAGAACTAGTCATAACTCTCACAATTTTTATCACTTGAAGGGGATCTTGTACTTTTGGGAAACTTCAAGATGTCCTCTACAATCTCTATGTTGACCTTTTTTTCATTTGAAGAATTTATCTTGATGTAAGTTGCCTTGACAAAAAATGTCTTTTTGTTGACTTTTGAAATGACCTGTAACGTTTTAGCCCATATCTCTCAAATGAAGCATTTTTGGACTTAAGCTTAGAGAGACAAAGTTGTAGAGAATTTAATTTCCTTCAAAATTAGTTTTGGTTAAGGAAAATATGATGAAGCATGTGAAAGTTATGCTTGGTCAAATTTCAGTTGACTTCTCCTTAGGAAACCCTAATTTGGAAACTTTTGACTTTTGATGATTTGAGAGTTTTCCTTGATGAATCATGATCAAACCTTGATCAAATTATTAATATGACTTCAAAATCTTGATGTTGACAAAAAATCTTGAGGTTTGACTGTATGTTAACCATAGTTGACTTTTTGCCCAATGTAGTTGATTTTCAGTCATATGAGCCATTGATTAAGCAAACTTGTGATGTAAAGCATGAAACTTGGTATGAGAATTCTTGGATACATATAAGAGACCATGAAATCAACTTGAGTCCTTAGAAACCTAATCCTCCATGAGAAACACAAAACCCTAGTAGTAAGTCAATTGCTTAGGAGGAGAATTTGTTTGATCAATTCTTGAGCAACCTTGAGCATTTGAGGACCCTAGGAGAATGTCTTGAATAAAAGTGAGGGAAAATTTTGGGGTACAACAGAATCATTCCTATTCCATATCAAAAACAATCAACTGGAGCAGTGGCAAGAGGGCATGCTGTTGAGATCAAGGGTGTGGGATTAACACCCACCCCATGCACTTTTTTCATTGTTTTTCTAACCCTTATTTTTATTTCTTTTTACATATCTTTTTTTACCAATTAATTTATTAATCATAACCTAATTAGTTTTAGGAATAAATAAACCAAAATAATTTTCTTAAAACTAATTAGACTTTAGGTTTTTTATTAATTAAAATCAATTAGACATTAGGGATTTTATTAACTTATTTTTCTTAGAATTGATTAGAATTAGGTTTAATTACTTATTAACACTCAAATTATTTTCAAAACAAAAACGCCAAGATATTTTTCCTAACACTTAGAATTTTAGGGCATTTGACATTTTTCCTAACATTTTTTTTATATTTTCTTTTGCATTTAAATTCCTAGAAACAATTGTATATGTTGTATGGGTTTTTTTTTGTAATTGTGTAGATTTATTTTCTAGCACTTTTATACTTATGTAACTGCCCCAAAGCCATGTAATACCGTAGGAATTTTACTTTTGCACCTTTATTTTCTATATGTTTTATAACTGCTAGTAATTAGGACTGTATGACAAGACTAATAACTGAACGTAGAAAACCCTAATTCTCCAGATAATATAAAACAAACACTTCACATAGTTGCACCTCTAGGGTAACTTCTCTTTTTGCCTTACGAAATATTGGTCATGTCCCTCGGGAGTAGGGATACTTTCGCAAAAGACCGTCGAATAAAGATCATAGTTCCTCGATGACCCTTCGAAAGTGCCTACGAAAATGATCTAGTCCCTCTGATAAAAATTGCTAAAGTATTCCTACATGTTATCTTCAATGACCATTCAAAGACCCAATGTCTGTCCCTTTACATCCAATAGATAGGGCTACCTACCAACTAATGCTATGGATAGCACTATGTCTAAAGGTGAAGGAAAAGAATAAGAACGACCTTTAGTGGGTGATGAACTATTAATCGCTTGCTCACAACTCTTTTTTGAAGTAAATATTTTTTCACATCATACTTTTCAAACAAAAATAGTTTCAAACATCTTGTATGCATTCTTGAGGACTGATACAAGAATCATTACAAAGTTGGTCGTACATTGGCAATTTCAAATTTTTTTCAAATAAACCACACACACACAATGAAAGTTTTTCAAAGTGAGCTAAGCAATTAAGAGCCTGTAGATAACTACGGATGAAAATGGTGTTAACACCTTCCATTTTCATAACTTACCCCCCAAATCAAAATATATCAAAGGTATTTCCGGTTCTTTTCACCTTTCCTAAATATTGGATAAAATAAAAGTCGGTGGCTACTTTAGTTATCCGCACATTTTGGATAAAACCAAAAAAGTCAGTTCTCCCACCGTATTACAGAACTGGCGAATCTGCTGGGGATTACTTAAAATAGAGGGGTTACCTTAAGGATATATCACTTTACCTGCTTTCTTTGTTTGCTTTGTTTGCTTTAAATTCAAGGGTTACTTGGGTTTATTATTTCTTGTAAGATCCTACACCTAGATCTAGGGATGCCTTAGGTAAATAGAAATAGATCATGAAAGCTATACAACGTAGATCGATATGGTTGAAATGATGGATAAGGTTAGTGAGACACTTTGGTTTGTACTAATGTTCCTTCAGTCGGTCAAGGATAACATTAGGCTTCTGTGTGGTGTCATTAGAACTAACTTACTTTTAGAACCTTAATTGACCCATCTTGGCCATTAGAAGGTAGTGAGATTGCCGGCTTTGGTGCAGTCAAAGGTTGGTTGATACTCGATGCTACGCTCATAGTGATTCGACTCTTGGGATGTTTTGGTGGCAAGCCAATTGCCGTGTTAAAATAAAGCCCGTGAGAAAGATCAGTGATATGAGGTTCCTAGAACCCGGTTACTATTTTTAGGACAGGCTGAACCAACTTAACTTTAAAGAGGAAGGGTACTTACCTTTGGACTTCATGCAAGCCTTTAAACCTAAGGATCTTGTCTGACTTGTTTGTGTTTTCTATCTATCTAACATGAACATGAAATCATAACACGATATCATCATGACATGGCATTTTTACTAACCATTTCAAGGATCTTAGTGAACTTTGGTGAAGGGTTATTATAAGCCATATTTCTAGCAAGGGGCAAGAGGATTTATTTTCCTCTAGCTAGATGTCGTCAAGATCAAAGTACATTCTCTTGAGTCAGAGGCTAGGACCCACTTGATATGGTGAGCTTGATTCTTATGGAAATACATTTAAAGATGAAGACTTAAATTTTTTCAGACAAAGCTGCAACCAAATTATTTTTCTAATATTTTAAATCCTGCGAGATCCTTGAAAACATTGCATATGCATCTACATGTCATGCATATCATTACATAATAAGTGTTCTCAATACAAGTTTTATCATCTTCTTGCTGTTTATTTCATCCAAAATGGCTCTTAAACAGACAGTCAAAGATCTCCAAGCTCAGAATGCCCAATTCAAATAGATGTTCTTGAACATAGCCAAGAGGCAGGAAGAATTGAAGGCACTTGTCACCAATGGGAAGAAGAAGAAGAGAAAGAAACCAATCGAAGTCCTCAACATGGGGAGAAGGTTCATAGGTCCAGCTAAGAAAGCTCGAGATCTTAATATCCTATCGGATGAAGATGACAAACAAAATAAAGATACTAGGAGTGTGAAAACTGAAAGAAGCAATCCTAATTCTGACAAATTTCCTGATGAAGAGGAAGATGATTATTTATATGAGTAATATCCCCTTGCTGATGAGAAGTATAAGCTACTGGAAGAGCGTCTGAGAGCTATAGAAATCCAGAAGGTGCTTGGATTAAACTTTGATGAATTGGGTCTAGTTTTTGGAGCTGTCATTCCTCCTAAATTCAAAACTCCTATCTTTGCCAAGTATGATGGAATTTCTTGCTCGAAGCTGCACTTGAGGTCATATGTTCGAAAAATTCAACCACACACTGCTGATAAGAAGTTGTGGTTGCACTTTTTTTAAGTGATTTTATCTAGAACACAATTGGAATGATATTATCAACTTGAAGGTGCCAATATTCGCACTTGGGAAGATTTTGCTGCAACTTTCTACAAACAGTATCAATATAGTTTTTATTTAGCGCCAACACGCATGCAACTACTGAGTATGTACATGGGTTCTTAGGAATGTTTCAAAGAGTACGCACAAAAATGGAGAGATCTTGCAGGCAGAGTTCAACCTCCTTTTGTTGACAGAGAGTTGGTTTACATGTTCATGAGTACACTGACAGGTCCTTTCTATAATCACCTACTTGGATGTTCTTCGGTTGGTTTCACTGAACTGGTATTGACAGGGGAATGTGTTAAGAATGAAATCAGAAACGGTAAAATCCAGATGGCCACATCTTCAAATAATATGAAGAAGGCTTATAATGGTAAGAGAGAATCCAATGTTGTGTACGTCCAGAAGGATCATAATAAGAGTGACCGCAACCAATCTGTTGGGGAAATACTAATCTCTAATCTTGCGCCAGTGCAACAACAACAATAGAATAATCAGCTTAGGCAGGATGCACCTAGGAGATAGTTCACAAAAATCAACATGTCGTTGGCTCAAGAGTTGCAACACATAATGAAGGAATGATTGGTTACATTGAGAGATCCGCCTCAGAATCCCAATACTTCCTCTCCCTGCTACAATCCCAATGCAAGGTATGCATATCACTCTGACAGTCTCGGGCATGATACTAGCAACTGTTGGGCTCTAAAGAATAAAATCTAAGACATGATTGATGCTAAGGAGATTGAATTTGACCCTCCTGAAACTCTTAATGTGATCACTGCACCTATGCCTAATCGTGACAAGGGAGTTAATGTAATTGATGATGTTTCTGCTGTGGAAGACGCTGATAATGATTATGACATAGACAATTGGATCTTCCCTACTATCGATAGTGGGCTCAATAATTGGAGGACTGAAGACTTTATCCTAATCTCCTTTAGTTAGGAGTAAATTCTATTTTCTGTTTTCTTAATTTCAAGTTTTTTGGTTATGTAATTTAAATAATAAACTTTAGGCCTTGTGCCTTACTCGGGGCACAACGGTCCATTTATTAGGGTTGTCATTATTCATCAGTATATTTTCATTTAATAAATCATTGGATGTTTGCATTCAAATTTTGTGCTCTCTATGTTTATTTTAGTTTATTTGCTTCCAAAATTGCTATATGTTCTTACACACACCCACACAACAAATTGCAAATCCATATCCACCCTCGATCCCATTTATAACAATTATTCTATTGCCAATTATGACTTCAAAATCCGATCTACCAAGTCGAGGATGAAGGTGAGGAAGATTGTGAAATACTTAGAGAGCTTGCTAGGCTCTTATTGTAAGAAGGAAGAGCCATACGACCGCATGAGGAGCTAGTCGAGGTTGTGAGCTTGGGTATTGAAGAGGACAAGAAAGAAATAAAGATAGGTGGCAACCTAGAGGGTAGTGTTAAAAAGAGATTAATTCAGATGTTGCGTAACTATGATGGGATCTTTGCTTGGTCGTACGAAGACATGCCATGGCTTGATACTGATATTGTGGTTCACTGTTTACCGGTGAAGGAAGGTTATCCTTCTATAAAGCAGAAGGTTCGTCATATGCGTCCTGAGATGTCTGAAATGATCAAATTTGAGGTTATGAAACAGTTTAACACAGGTTTCTTAGTCGTTACATCCTATTCTTAGTGGGTTGCAAATGTGGTGCCAGTACCTAAGAAGGATGGTAAGGTGCATATGTGTATAGACTACATGGATTTGAATAGAGCAAGCCTCAAAGATGATTTTCCACTTCCACATATTGATGTTCTAGTTGACAACACCGCTCAGCACAAAGTATTTTCCTTTATGGACGATTTCTCCAGTTATAATCAAATCAAGATGGCACCTGAAGAAATGGAGAAGACTACTTTTGTTACACAATAGGGAACATTATGTTACAAAGTTATGTATTTTGGTTTGAAGAACGCTGGTGCAACTTATCAGCATGCTATGGTAGCTTTGTTCCATGATATGATCCATCACGAGATAGAATTTTACGTTGATGACATGATAGCCAGGTCTCAAACTGAAGAGGAACACCTTGAACACCTACACAAATTGTTTGAGAGATTGAAGAAATACAAATTGAGGCTGAACCCAAACAAGTGCACCTTTAGGGTAAGATACCGTAAACTCCTAGGTTTCGTCGTCAGTGGTAAAGATATTGAAGTTGATCCCGCCAAGGTTAAAGCCATTCAAGAAATGCCATCTCCCCATAATGAGAAGGAGGTCAGAGGTTTCTTGGGACAATTAAACTACATTTCCAGATTTATTTTCGATTTGACTGCTACTTGTGAGCCAATCTCTGAGTTACTAAAGAAAGACCAGGTAGTGAAATGGAACGATTATTGTCAGATAGCCTTCGAAAAAATCAAGGAGTATCTCCATAAACCTCCGATTATAATTCCCCTGGTTGAAGGAAGACCTCTAATCATGTAACTAACAGTATTAGAGAATTCAATGGGGTGTGTGTTGGGGCTGCATGACGAGTCTAGTCGAAAAGAGCATACAATATACTACCTTAGTCAAAAGTTTACCGACTGTGAAACAAGATACTCACTGCTCAAGATAATTTGTTGTGATTTGGCATGGGATGCTCGCCGACTAAGACATTATATGTTGTCTCATACTACTTTGTTTATCTCTAAGATGGATCCAATAAAATAAATATTCGAGAAACCCGCTCTCTCTAGAAGAATAGCAAGATGGCAAATGGTCTTGACCGAATACGAAATATAGTACACTACTAAGAAGGAAATCAAAGGAAGTGTATTGGCAGATCATTTGGCTCATGAGGCTGTAGATGACTATCAGTCTATGAATTTTGAGTTCCCATATGAGAATATCATTCTAGTTATTGATTACAAAGAACCTGGACCATATAAAGGACCTGAATCAGGATCCCGATGGACTATGGTTTTTGATGGAGCTTCCAACGCGCTTGGTAATGGAATTCGTGTTGTAATTGTCCCCCCCAAGGGTTTCCATACGCCCTTCAGCGCTAGATTATATTTTGATTGTACCAACAATATGGCAAAGTACGAAGTGTGCATCATGGGTATCAAAGCTGCCATCGATATGAGAATTAAATTCCTAAGTGTATATGGGGACTCGTCCCTAGTGATCAATCAGATTAAGGGAGAATGGGATATGAAGCATCGAAATCTCATTCCTTATTGAGAGCATGTGTTGTCATTAATTCCGTATTTTAAAGAAATCCCTTTTGAACACATTCCACGAGAAGAAAATCGATTGGCAGATGCATTAGCTACCATGTCATCTATGTTCATAGTCAGATGGAGCAATGAAGATCCTCGAATTACTATTGAAAGACTAGACGAACCGACACATTACTATGAAGTTGATACTGATGGAGTAGAGAAAAAGCCTTGGTACCACGAGGTAAAAAGATACCTCGAGACTAAAGAGTATCCTGAAGAAGCGTCTATTAACGATAAGACATTTCTAAGGAGGTTCTATGCCTAATTCTTTCTTAGTATCCTGAGAACTTGCCACAAATGTCAGATTTATGCTGACAAAGTACATGTGCCTCTGGTTCCTTTGGATGTCTTGATTGCTCCTTGGCCATTTTCAATGTGGGGAATTGATATGATTGAAGAGATTAAGCCTATCGCTTCATCTTTGTAGTTATTGATTACTTCACGAAGTGGGTAGAGGCAGCCTCGTTTGCCTCCGTTACCAAGAATGTTGTGGCTGGTTCATTAAGTATAACCTTATCTGTCGGTATGGCATCATGAAAGGATCATCACGGACGATGGTGCCAATCTTAACAATACTATGATTATGGAACTCTACATGTAATTCAAAATTAAGCACCATAATTCTTCTTCGTATCGATAAAAGATGAATGGCACAGTGGAAGCCTCCAATAAGAATATCAAGAAGATCTTGCAGAAGATGACGATGACATACAAAGATTGGCATGAGATGTTACCATTTTCTCTTCATGGTTATCGCACTTCAATACATACATCAACTGGGGCAACCCCGTTCTCTTTAGTCTATGATATGGAGGTTGTCTTATCTGTCAAATTCTAGATTCCTTCCCTAAGGATTATGAAAGATGCAGGTTTAGATGAAGACGAATGGATTCAGACTAGTCTCGACTAGATAAATTTGATTGATGAAAAAAGGCTTGCGGTTGTTTTTCATGGTCAGATGTATCAGGAACGTATGATTAATTCCTTTAACATGAAAGTCAGACATCAGGTGTACCATGCTGGTGATTTGGTAATAAAGCGCATTATCCTACTACAAGGTGATCCAAGGGGAAAATGGACTCCCACATACGAAGGGCCATTTGTGATCAAGAAAATATTTTCTGGCACTACTATGATACTTACAACCATGGACATTGAATATTTTCCACACCTTGTGAATACAGACATAGTAAAAAAATACTATGCATAAAAGAGACCCGCTAGGTTAACTGGCCTAGGAAAAAATAAGGGCATCCCGACGAACCAAAAGGGTTTGGGAAAAAATTAGGGATATATATATATATATATATATATATATATATATATATATATATATATATATATATATATATATATATATATATATATATATATATATATATATATATATATATATATATATATATATATATATATATATATATATATATATATATATATATATATATATATATATATATATATATATATATATATATATATATATAAACTGTACATCCGGCAAGTCGAAAATCTGAAAGGGTGGCTTGGGCAAAAAAGGATATCCTTGTGGACTGAAAACCTGAAAGGGTGGTCCAGGAAAAAGTTAGGGATTAAAGAATATGACTATATCCCGTTGGATCACCCATCTACTTGTTGCCAGCGTAATTACCAACGTCAAGTTCAAATGGTACAAATTAGATTAATCAACTTCTTCCAATACCGAGGGATGAGATGCTTGAAGACATAGGGGAAATAGAAGAGTTGAAACTCGATGGGATCATTTCCACATAGTTGTTTTATTTTGTTTTTCTTTGTACCCTTTTCTTTTATGACAATTTCTTCTTACTAGGATTTTGTCTCCTTGTATAAAATTGTCTATTTATAGACAAACCTTCTAAATCAATGCAATCAACTTCAAATTCAAAATTGTTTTTACTTTCTCTGTTTTGTTTGCAAAAACATCCAAAGATTATATTGAATGAACATATGCATTTGAATATGATTACCCTTTACAAATATATGCATGAAAACATGATTAGCATTTACTAAAGACTCTAGGAGTCAGGATAACATTCAAAGTTGATTATAAGTCCCCACAGAGAAATTTCCTCAGAGCTACTTTCACAAGCTAATCCTCATCAGAGATTATTTTCCCCAACACAGTCTATAGGGTTTATTTCCCCAACAAAGTTTATTTCTCTGATATTGCAATTCCTAGACAAGATTCTCTTATCCGGCCAGATGTCAGTCAACATTATCTTCCTCGAAACAACACACTAGAGGATTATCCATTTCTTTTATCCCCAGTCAAAATACATAAGAATCAAATCCTTCAAAGAACAATGAATGACCGACTCTCCTTGAATGCTTCTATCCCCAAGCAGAAGTCGAACATCCCCAATGGAGTGTCCTCAAACAGAAAGAAAAAATCTCCAGTAAGAACATTCTAAACAAATTTAAGAATTACTCTCACCATTCCCAACAACAATCAGGGATTTATTTTTTCCCATCCAAACATTATTATACGGAGACTACCAATACCTTTAATAACATATTTTATTCATAAATCATTTACAAAATATCATAATATATGCATATGAAACACATATAACATTCTCATTTATTTTAAGAGCATCATTATGCAACACATTACATACATCGTGACATTGCATATAACTAACTTTGTCTTTTTAGGTTAACTTCGCAAACAAACAAATATTACTAACAACTTATAGACAAGTTATGGATCAATTCTTGAAACTGGATGGGGCGACTATTTACATGACCAGCATTCTCCTTTGGAAGTTTATTCTGAAAAGTATCTCCCTTCAGAGACTGAATTCTGAAAAGCATCTCCTTCAAGGCTTCGTTATGAAAAGCATCCCCCTTCAAAAGTTTATTCTGAAAAGCATTCCCCCTAGAGACTGAATTCTGGCGAGCATTTCCTTCAGAGTTTTTATTATGAAAAGCATTTTCCTTCAGAGGTTTATTCTGAAAAGCATTTCCCTTCAGAGACTAAATTCTGAAAAGCATCTCCTCCAGGGATTCGTTCTGAAAAGAATTCTCCTTCAGAGGTTTAATCTGAAAAGAATTCCCTTTCATATGTTTATTATGAAAAGTGTTCTCCCCAGAGACTGAATTCTGGAAAGCATTTCCTTCAGAGATTTTATTCTGAAAAGCATTCTACTTCATAAATTTATTCTGAAAAGCATTCTACTTTAGAGGTTTATTCTGAAAAGAATTCTCCTTTAGAATTTTATTCTGAAAAGCATTCTCCTTCAGAGGTTTACTCTGAAAATCATCCCCTTCAGGGCTTCATTCTGAAAAGCATTCTCCTTCAGAGTTTTATTCTGAAAAGCATCTCCTTCAGGGTTTCGTTCTAAAAAGCATTCTTCTTCAGAGGTTTATTCTGAAAAGCATTCCCCTTCAGAGACTGAATTCTGAAAAGCATTTCCTTTAAGTCTTCATTCTGAAAAGCATTATCTTTCAGAGGTTTATTCTGAAAAGAATTCCTCTTCATAGACTGAATTCTGAAAAGCATCTCCTTTAGGGCTCTGCTCTGAAAAGCATTTTCCTTCAGAGATTTTCTGAAAAGAAGGCGTAGACTCATTCTGGTACTCCTATCAATAGTTACTTTGGATGGTGCAATACGGTGGGAGAGCTGACTTTGGTGTTTTACGTTTTATCATAATTTTTGCAGATAGCAAGAGTCGCCACCCGGATTTTCTTTTATCCAATAAAGGAAAGGGTGAAAAGAACAGGAAAGACCTTTTGAGAGTTTTCTTGAGTTTGGGGGGTAGGTTATGAAAAGGGAAGGTGTTAGCACCCTTTTCATCCGTAGTTATCTACGGGATCTTAGTTGTTAGCTCACTTTGAAAATGCTTTGTAAAATGTGTTTGTGTTTGTTTGAAAGTATTTTTAAAAATTTCCTTTGTTTAGGAGAAATTTGTAATGATTCTCGTCTATATAAGGATGTATACAAAGTGTTGACTTTTGAAAATATTTCATGAAAATGTTGGTGTGTTGAAAGTTGTGTTGTTTTTGAAATATTTGTGAGCAAGCAACTAAGAGTGTTCTACCTACTCAAAAGAAAGTCTTTGTTCTTTTCCTCCTCCTTTAGATAGTGTTATCTTGCCATTAGTTAGTAAGAAACCTTATCATTGGAGGTGAAGGGACATGCGTGAGTCATCCTACAGTCATAAAAGGCAATATTGTAGGATGCTTTAGAATTGTCGTAGGGACTAAGATCGTTTACCGAAGGCAACATCGAAGGGTCATCGAGGGATTATGATCTTGTAATTGAAGGTCTTTGCTACAGTATCCCATGTTCGAGGGACATGACTGTTTTTATCCGAGACAACAATTATGGGTTACCCTAGAGGTGTAAGTGTGCAAAGTTTTTTTGTTTTCATTTAATTTGTCTTGAATTAGGGTTATCCATTTGTTTGATTTTAAGTCTTTCCATACAAACCATAATTACTATCAATAGTATGGAAAATGATAAATTGCGGAAATTAAAAGTCCTACACTAATACAATACTTTGGGGGATGGGGAATACAAATTTACAAATGGGGATGACAAGTAAAAATATACCCTAACTACTATTACAAGGATTTGACAATTACATAATTTATAATTTAAAATAGTAAAATGCGCAAGAAAATGTAAAGTGAAAAGGAATTGTTTTTTTGGGTTTTTTGAAGAATAGGTTTTGTAGTTTCAATTAATTGAAGAAAAATCTAGGTCTAAGTTAACTTAAAAAAAGAAAACTAATTGTTTATAAAAATATTTTTGATGTTTCATTTAGAAAAAGGTTTTATGGTGTTAGGTCATCTCCAAGCAATACAATATGTCCAACATAACCTAAAAAAATCTAAAAATTAGGAAATTTGATGCCTGAGCTGATACGGGTCGTGTCAGTGGACACGGGGACCCGTCTCAGGACATGTTCCTACCTTTACACATGATTTGCTGCCCAACTAAAATGACACGGGCCGTGTCGTGTGACACGGGCACCCGTGTCAGCCCCTGCCAGCCTATTTTTTTTGCATGTTTCTGAACCAAATGAATGGACACGGACAGTGTCATGTGACACGGGCCGTGCCGTGTGACACAGGCACCCGTGTCAGCCCCTGCCCTACATTTTTGTTAATTTTCAACCTAGCTGAGCTGACACAGGCAGTGTCATGTGACACGGGAAACCGTGTCAGCCCCTGGCTTGACTTTTTTCTAAGTTTTCTCTTTGATCTGTCCTGTTGTATACTTACCTCTTGAAGGGAAATATTTAGAACATGTATAGAAGTTTCCGGATGCGAAGTGGTGGTTTGTTGAGCTTCTTTGGACCTTCTTGAAGCTATGTCAGTCCTTCCTTTGTGCTGAAAACTGTTGAATCACTCCAACCAAGTCAAGATGCAAAGTACTGTTTTTGAGTTTGGAAGATGGTGATGATGATGTTACAGAAGTTGTTCATGTGTTTGAATAACTTCTATATGATGTATGTGAAGTATTTGGATGGTTTGTTTGGGCAAAACATGCAAGGTGTGAGAGACTCATACATTTGGACTTCAAAGCTCAAAAATGGAAGTTTTGTGGACAATTCTAGTTTTTTGAGAGTATATGAGTTTTGAAGGCTTGTTCATCTCCTTTTGTCTTGCAAAAATAACTCTATTTATAGGCAAGAAGTTTTATGATAAGGGTTGATCAGATTTTGCAAGATCACATGTTGTGGCTAGGTTGGATTGTACATGAAGCAAGCTTGAGGATCATAGTTCAATTTCTTTGTACTTTGCTTCATAGAGGTATTGGACACTTTAAGCATGCTTGTCTGATTTTGTGTGTTGAGTGGGTGTAGAAGGAACAAGTTAGAGGCTCAAGAAGAGTTGACTTTGTGATTAAATCTACTTTGCAAGAATGGCAATGTTAACTTTGTGCCAAAAATGAAAAGATCACTTCGACAATGCCTAAATCAAATAGACCATAGCTCAAAAGTTTGTGTAAACATTAAATTATGGTGAGATTTGCAAGTTAGAAGGCCTGCAACACAAGATTATGCAGCATAGCATGTAGATTGGATTATGTGTTCTTCACCAAAATGACTTGTAATTCAAGAATGGATGCCCAACGTCATGCCTTTGAATCTCCTAGCTTAAGCATGATAAATTCATGCTCTTGGATATTCTGGAAAGCGTGAAACATTGTCTAAAAATTTCATGTTGACCACTTTGGCTAAATCAAACTAGAACTTGATGAAAATTGGCCAAGAAGTGGAGATAAAAACTGACTAAAACCTGTTGAAAATCTCTCTAAGTGTTAGATAAAAATGTCATGACTTCATGGACTTATATCTTCAAATCTAAGAATTTTTTGGACATCAAACCTCTAATACAAAGTTGTATAATTTATCAAGATCTCCAACTTTCAGGTTGAAAGTTTTCTTTGAATCATCTTGCATCTTGGTGAAAAATCGCCATTAAGTATTGAAATTGTCAAGTTTAAAAACACTTAAAAAATTTCTAAGTATTGAAAACAATGACTTTTTGTTGACTTTCTTGTTTCTCTTGATTTTTGATGATCAAGTTTGACATTTTTTAAGGTTTTGATGAATTTTAATCTTTGAAATTAATGATGACCAAAAAGTCAAAGTTTGACTTTTTATGTATCAGTTGACTTTTTGCCAGTTGATCCAAATTTCAACTACCAAACCTTTGGTCCGGAGAAATGATTCGAGCCATGAAATTAGGTCAACATGTTGTGTTTAAGTCCTAGAGACTATGATTCAAGCCATTAGGTCATACATTAGGTCAAAAGTCAATGATCAGTCATTCTCAGTCAAAACCCTCATTTGGAGGCTCAGGGATTTAGAGGTGAGCTTTTCAGATCAAACACCTGAGAACCCTTGAGAATTTGAGATCTTTGATGAGAAATGTCTTCAGAAAAGAGAGGGAAAATTTTAGGGTGCAACAACTTCCCCTGTTCAATCTTCTTAAACCTGAAGAGTTAGATTGGTATGTTCGCCATTCGTGACAAGAAGGTGGAAGATGATTTAACACTAAAGTGCCCAAGAATTTGCACTCGCAGGTGCATGAAGTAATGTTTTTGGTTGATTGTGTCGGAAATGGGCATAAAGATGTCATTTGGAGAGGTAATGAAGAGTTATAGGAGATGGGCTTATAGATGCCATCCAAAGTAACTGTTGATAGAGATTGGAAGAAGTATCAGAATAAATCTTTGGTTGATTTATACTGAAACACCAGATGTCTGTATTTGTCTTTGATTGGATAAGAATCAGAATAAATCTTAGGGTCAATTTAATTGAAATAGAGAAAGTGTATACTAGAAACAAATCAGGATAAATCATTGGTCGATTTAAATTGAACCAGCAGAGGTCTTTTGAGAGAAGTATAAAAATAAATATTTGGTCGATTTAATTTGAATGATATGCTAGAATGGACCTGTTTTAAGCCGCATCTGGAAATGTATTATAAGGAACCCGTGCAGGATTGCTTCAGGATGAGCCCGTGTGAAGCTACATTTAGAAATACATTAGAAGGAACCCTTGTAAGATTGCTTCAGGATGAGATCGTGTGAAGCTGCATTTGGAAAGTATTAGAAGGAACCCATGTAAGATTCCTTCAGGATGAGCCCGTGTGAGGCTGCATCTGGAAGTTTAATAGAAGGAACCCGTGTAAGATTGCTTCAGGATGAGCCCGTGTGAAGCTGCATCCGGAAGTTTATGGGAAGTAACCCGTGTAAGATTGCTTCAGGATGAGCCCGTGTGAAGCTGAATTTGGAAGTTTATGAGAAGGAACCCGTGTAAGATAGCTTCAAGATGAGCCCGTGTGAAGCTGCATCTGGAAGTTTATGAGAAGGAACCCGTGTAAGATTGCTTTAGGATGAGCCCGTGTGAAGCTGCATTTGAAAGTATATGAGAAGGAACTCGTGTAAGATTGCTTCAGGATGAGCCCGTATGGAGCTGCATCTGGAAGTTTATGAGAAGGAACTTGTGTAAGATTGTTTCAAGATGAGCTCGTGTGAAGCTGCATTTGAAAGTTTATGAGAAGGAACCCGTGTAAGATTCCTTCAGGATGAGCCCGTGTGAAGCTACATCTGGAAGTTTATGAGAAGGAACCCGTGTAAGATTGCTTCAGGATGAGCCCGTGTGAAACTGCATTTGAAAGTTTATAAGAAGGAACTCGTGTAAGATTTCTTCAGGATGAGCCCGTGTGAAGTTGCACCTGGAAATATATGAGAAGGAACCCATGTAATATTTCTTCATGATGGGCCCATGTGAAGCTGCATTTGAAAGTATATAAGAAGGAACTCGTGTAAGATTACTTTAGGATGAGCCCGCGTGAAGCTACATTTGAAAATATATGAGAAGGAACTCATGTAAGATTGCTTCTAAAAGTATGTGAGAAGGAACCCATGTAAGATTGCTCCGTCTGGTTGTGTGGATGGTTGGTTTGTCTTGTTTAAGGAACTAATCTTGGACATGTTGTTCATAGATATTTCCCATGTCTTGTTTCAAGAATCAATCTGGAACTTGTTGAAAGTTGTTGATGATAATTATCTATTGATTAATCTTTCCTGAAAAGGAACTAAGTTATTTGTATGCAATGTCATGATGTATGAAATGCATTCTGTAATGATGTTCTAAAAAATGAGGTTGTGCTATATGAGCTTCGTATGCATATGATATGATGTATGAATGAGTAATGTTGTTAAAGTGTATCTTTGTCTGGGAAAATAAATCCTTGACTATTGTTGTGGATGAAGAGTATGTGTATCTTTAACTTTGTCTTAAATACTTATGCTGGGGATTTTTGTTTGTTGTTTGAGGAAACTCAGCAAGGGATGTTGATTTCTGCTTGGCGAGTAGAGTTCAGGAACCTAAGTCGTTCATTGCTCTACTAGGGAATCTAATTCTTATATACCATGACTGGGGGTAAAAGAGATGATTAAACTTCCAATTTGTCTAGGGAGAGTAAAGTTAATTGGTATTCTAGTTAGATTCCAGGTTATATAGCAACTCTCTAGAGATAATATCAACTCTACTAGAGAAGAGGAGTTTTGTTAATGATGTGTAGTAGTATGGGGAATAGACTCAAGCTGGGGAGATTATAGTCTGTTGGGGAAATAAACCCTATTGAGGAATATATTCTGGCAATTTCACTGGGGAAACAAGTTCTTCTGGGGAAGTTGAAGTTGCTGAAGAACTTCACAAGGTTTCTATTTCAGTTTTGGAAGACAAAAATCAGCTGGGGAATGTCAGAATAAATCCAAGCCTTGATTGTATTTGAGGATATATTGAATGAGTATCAGAATGACATCCATATCTGGATCGTATCTGAACTGTATCAGGAAGAGGATGAGTGCCATAATGAATCTATATCTAGATTATATATGTATTGTATCGAAAAGAGAATCTAGAATGAGTGTCAGAATGAATCTGTATTTAGATTGTATCTGAAATGTATCTAGAAGAGAAAAACTGCCGGTAATTTCCATCTGTTTTGGAACTGGTATGATGTGTGCGTTTGTTGGGAGAAGATCAAACTCCTCTATCTGTTCGTGAGTTTGACTATGCCATCGGCTGGAGGATGCCCACTTTTTGTTTGAAGGTGCTTTTGCACTTGTCGGGGATAGCCTTGTGGGGGATGTATCCTGTGAAGATTACTTTATGGGTATAATCCATGGACATGGCCATGTGGGGATTTGTGGACAGCTTGAACTTTGTCTTATCTCCTAGAGTCCTTAGTAAATGTTGATCAGAGTGACCAGTCTCTTATTGATAGACAAGTGATGAGATAACGGGAGATAGTCATACTCTTTAATCCCTAACTTTTTCCTAGACCATCCTTTTAGATTTTTAGTCCATCGGGATACCCTTTTTTTCCCCAATCCACCCTTAGGTTTTTGACTTGCCGGGTGTACAACCTTTTGTATGTATATTCCTAATTTTTTCCCGAAACTTTTTGGTTCACCGGGATGCCCTTACTTTTCCTAGGTATGTTAACCTAGAGGGTCTCTTTTCATGCGTAGTATTTTTCGAATATGTCCGTGTTCATAGGGTGTTGAGATTTGTCATTGTCCATAATAGTAAGTGTTATAACACTGACAAAAAATGTTTTCTTGGTCGTACGTGACCCTTTAATGGAATTCATGTTTAATGCCCTAAGTGATTTCGATGGAGACCTGCTCCTGGCTATTCAGGACTTTTTGAGAGATTTCTTGGAATCTCGACTTGACTGCCACATATGAGTTGGACAATAATCATGTCATGCCCCTTGATTATGAGAAATTTGTCATTGGAAGCGTCTTTCCATTTGAAGTGATTCTGTTTATTGAGAAAATTTCTGTTTATTGGACATTTGTCGTGCGAATTTCTTTGTTGTCGAACAATTGGCCATATGCAAACATTGGTATTCAAACAATGCAAAGTTTATGTTTGTCTTGAAATTTTCTGAAAAATTGCATTTTTTAACAAGCAACCAAATTTTGTAAGAATACGAGTTCAACTCAGGATTTACAATAAGCCTTACAGGAGTTAGGATACCTCTTGTAAAAGTAGGCTTTTGAACTAACCTAGGCTTCAGCTAGGACTTTTAAGGGTTGTAACGTGGCTTGGTTCACGGTTTTAAGAAACAAAGGATAAGGCTCAAAGTTTTTTTGTACCCAACCCATTCTCCATGATGTTCTTCAATCCTAAACTCAGTCAATTATGCGTTTAGATTCTAATCAAGTCTGGAATGATATTTTGGTGATGGTTTGGATAAGTCAAGTTTATTTGACAAGGGAGTAATTTTTGAAACAATTTTCTAATGTTGAGGATTTGTAACTACCTTCTTTTTTGATTTATTATCCCTAATTTATGCCTAACTCTTTTTGTTTTGAGACTACAGTCAGCGGGATGCCTCCGTTTTTCTTAATTCTCCTTCATAGGTTTTGACTCAGTGGACTTTTCTTTTGAGAGTTGATGACTGCCTATTTTACGGGGAACCATCGCCGTCTTTTGATTTAGAAGGATGTTTTCATTGTGTATGAAGTGAAAGCTTGCGACTGAATGCGCGTTTGAATTAACTGAGAAACTACCCTACCCCAGGTTATGATTAAAGGTTTTAATTTGTGCGAAAAATAAAACTCCTACTTCTTAGGCTCAAAGGGGTTGACTAGGGATTATCTTCCATATAACTCCTCTGTTTAGGGTTTGAAACAACGCTTGTACATCGTCAGTAAGGTCTGTTCAAAAGCATACTGTAGAGATTATGGTATTATTTTTGTCATCCTCCCTCTATAGACTCGTACCTTTTAATCGAGAGTTGAATATCATAAAATGAAGCAAGAAAGCAGTTTAAATATAATGAAAATGAATTAATTCAAAACAAACATTTTCAATGCATTAATTGGAAAACCAAAGTTTGACATGACAATAATTGTTTGAACAAACAAATAAATTACAAATAAATATTCGAATGAAGAAGCTTTCGTCGTTGCTAGTAGAGGAAATCCAGTTATTCAGGTCATTGCTGCTATCGACATCTTCCACAACATTAACCCGACCAGAATTATGATTCGACATGCGAGCGGTGATCATGTAGGGAGTCTCAAAAGAGTCGAATTCAATCGCATTGGCATCAATCATGTTTTTAATCTTGTATTTCAATGCCCAACAATCATTAGTATCATGCCCAGGACTGTTGGAATGATAGACACATCTTGCATCGAGATTATAGTTAGGAGAAGAAGTTTTGGGGTTTAGATAAGGTTTTATCAACATAACCAGATTCATCCTCAACATGTGTTGCAATGCTTGCGACAACGGTATGTTGATTTTGGTAACCTGTCTCTTCGGGGAATCTGGCGTTTGTTGATTGTTTTATTGTTGTAGTCATCGAACTGGGGTTGGATTAGAAATCAATACTGCTCCTACTGAATGATGACGAATAACATTAGTTTCTTTCTTACCATCAAATGGTTTCTTTACAACATTGGAGGTTGAGGCCATGGGGATCTTTTCTCTTTTGATTCCACTTTCAACTTGCTTGCTAGTTAAAATCAACGCAGTGAACCCAGATAATTAAATCCCAATCAGCAAGTTAAAGAATGAACCAATCAAGGTGCCCATAAACATGTCCACTAATTCTCTGTCAGTCAACAGGGGTTGCACCCTTCTATCCAGGTCCCTCCATTTTTGAGCATACTCTTTGAAGCCTTCATTTTAACCCATAGTCATATTTTGCAACTGCACACGAGTTGGTGCAAGATCAGATTTGTATTGGTACTGTTTGTAAAAGGCAACAACCAGATCCTCCCATATGTGGATATTAGTCCCCTCAAGTTAATAGAACCATTCCAACTGTGTCCCAGATAATCTTTCTTGGAAAAAGTACACTCGTAACTTCCTATCGGCGGTGTGTGGTTGAATTTTGCGGACATAAGACCTCAGATGCATCTTTGGACAGGAGACCCCATCGTATTTGGCGAAGACAGGAACCTTGAATTTGTGGGAAATGACCACCCCAGGGACCAGACCTTTGTCTCCAAAATCCAACCAGGAACTATTTGGATCTCCACAACCTTGAGTCGGTCTTCGAACTATTTGTACTTATCATCCGCCGATGGGTATTGTTCCTCAGAATAGTCTTCATCCTCATAAATTTGGTTATTCCTAACCCCAGCGTAGGTGCTTCTAGCATCTTCATTTTGATTATCATCCTCTTCGAAGGAGTCCTCTTCGATTTAAATTTGTCGGGCGGGGCTTTTGAACCTCTTCCCCATGTTGATAACAACTTTCTTATTTGTCTTCTTCTCCGTGATGAGAAGTCTAATCATTTCTTGCTGACCTTTTTCCAGGTTAAGAACAATCTATTGGAACTGAGAGTGTTGAGTCTGCAAGTCCTTGACAGTTTTCTCGAGATCCATCTTATACTAAAATAAACAGTAGAACGGTGAGGGTACTTGTGTTAGAAAACCTTCTTATGACATGATGCATGTTATGTGTATGTAATGTTTTCAATGATCTCACGGGGAAAACACAAGATAGTGTCAGAACTTGAACTTTGATTATGACTTTGATTGAAGAACTTCGTATTGTTGAATGTCCTTCTACGAGAATCAAGCTCACCATGTCGAGTGAGTCATAACCTTTGACTCAAGTTATCGTGCTTTGGTCTTTGACAACATTTGGTTAGAGAAAAATAGATCCTCTTGCCTCTTGAGTCCCTTGAAATTGTTATTGAAAATGCTATGGCATGATGTCACGATGTTATGATGTCAGGAATAATTAATCACAAAAAAAACACATAACACCTTAGGTTTAAGCTTTCATGGGGTTTATAGGTAATTACCCTCTTGAAGTTTTAGTTGGTTTAACCTGTCCTAAAAAGTAATTGGGTTCAAGGGAATCTCAATGTCATTGATCTTTCTTCATCGGGCATTGTTTCAGCCAAATATCCCAAAATTCTGATCTTAATGAGCGTAGTATCGAGTATCAACAAACTTCAGACTGCACCAAAGCCAGTTATCTCAATACTTCCTAATAGCCATGTTGTTCAACTAAAGGTTCTACGGTCAGTTAGTGCTTCATGACACCATACAACGGCCCCGTATTCTCCTTGACTAGATTCAAGGGACACCAGTACTAACAAATGTGTCACACTAATGTAGCCTTCACTTCAACTGTGTCAGTATTACGCCCCACAGTCCCCACGATATATTGCTACTTACCTAATATGCCCCAGATTCGGGTAGAGGATCTATTCAAAACCCAAGCAACCCTTTTAAGAGTAAATCATACAAGTCAAGCAAAGAAAGCATTTTAAATGTGAACTAATCTCTAAGGTAACCCCACTTTTAAGTTATTCCCCAGTAGAGTCGCCAGTTCTGTAATACGGTGAGAGAGCTGACTTGAATGTTTTTCTTTTTATCGCAATTGTTGCGGATATCAAGATTCACCACTGACTTTTCTTTTATCCAATAAAGGAAAGGGTGAAAAGAACAGGAAAGACCTTTTGATAATTTTCTTGAGTTCGGGGGGTAGGTTATGAAAAAGGAAGGTGTTAGCACCCTTTTCATCTGTATTTATCTACGGCCTCTTAGTTGTTAGCACACTTTGAAAATTATTTGTAAAGTGTGTTTGTGTTTGTTTGAAAGTATTTTTGAAAAGTGCCTTTTTTTAGGCGAACTTTGTAAAGATTCTCGTCTCTATAAGAATGTATGCAAAGTGTTGACTTTTGAAAATATTTCATGAAAATGTTGGTGTGTTGAAAGTTGTTTTGTTTTTGAAATGTTTGTGAGCAAGCAACTACGAGCGTTCTACCTGCTCAAAAGAAAGTCTTTGTTCTTTTCCTTCTCCTTTAGACAATGTTATATTACCATTAGTTAGTAAGAAACCTTACCATTTGATGTGAAGGGACAAGCGTGGGTCATCGTACAATCATAGAAGGAAACATTGTAGGATGCTTTAGCAAATGTAGTAGGGACTAAGATCGTTTACCGAAACCAACATCGAAGGGTCATCGAGGGATTACGATCTTGTAATTGAGGGTCTTTGCTAAAGTATCCCACGTTCGAGGAACATGACGGTTTTTATCTGAGGCAACAATTGTTGGTTACCCTAGAGGTGAAAGTGTGCAAAGTGTTTTTGTTTTCATTTAATTTATCTTGAATTACGGTTGTCTATTTGTTTGATTTTAAGTCATTCCATAAAAGCCCTAATTACTAACAATAGTATGGAAAGCGATAAATTGTGGAAATTAAAAGTCCTACACTATTACAATACTTTGGGGGATGGGGATACAAATTTACAAATTGGGATGACAAGTAAAAATAAACCCTAATTTCTATTACAAGTCTTTGAGAATTACATAATTTATAATTCAAAATAGTAAAATGCGCAAGAAAATGTAAAGTGAAAAGGAATTGTTTTTTAGGGTTTTTGGATAGAATAGGTTTTGTAGTTTAAACTAATTGAAGAAAAAACTAGGTCTAAGTTAACTTGAAAAAATAAAAGTAATTGTTTAGAAAAATAATTTTGATGTTTCACTTATAAAAAGGTCTTATGGTGTTAGGTCATCTCCAAGCAATGCAATATGACCAAAATAACCTAAAAAATCTCAAAATTAGGAAGTTTGATGCCTGAGCTAACACGGTTCGTGTTAGTGGACACAGGAACCCGTGTCAGGACCTGTTCCTGGCTTTACAAATGTTTTTCTGCCCAGCCAAAATGACACAGGCCATGTTGTGTGACACGGGTGCCCGTGTCAGCCCCTTCCTGCCTGTTTTTTGTATGTTTCTGAACTAGTTGAGCTTGCACGGACCATGTCATGTGACACAGGCACCCGTGTCAGCCCCCTGCCCTGCATTTTTGTTAAGTTTTCAACCCAGTTAATCTGACATGGGCCATGTCACATGACACAGGCACCCGTGTCCGCCCTTGGCCTGGCTTTTTGCTAAGTTTTCTCTTAGATTTGTCCTGTTGTATCCTTTTGAAAACAAAAGCAAATAATGTATAGATAAGGATATCACAATTTGAGATAACTTACCTCTTGAAGTGAAAGCTTTAAAACATGTATGGATGTTTCGGGTGCAAAGCGGTGATTTATTGAGCTTCTTTCGACCTTCTTGGAGCTATCCCAGTCCTTCCTTTGTGCTGAAAATTGTTGAATAACTCCAACGAAGTCAAGTTGAAAAGTACTGTTTTTGAGTTTGAAAGATGGTAATGTTGATGTTACAGAAGTTGATATTTTGTTTGAATAACTTCTATATGACGTATGTGAAGTATTTGTATGGTTTGTTTGGGAAAAACTTGCAAGGTGTGTGAGACTTAAAGATTTGGACTTCAAAGCTCAAAATGGAGGTTTTGTGGACAATTCTTGTTTTTTGAGAGTATATGAGTTTTGAGGACTTGTTCATCTCCTTTTATCTTGCAAAAATATATCTATTTATAGGCAAGAGGTTTTAAGATAAAGGTTGATCAGATTTTGCAAGATCACGTATTGTGGCTAGGTTGGATTGTACATGAAGCAAGCTTGAGGATCATAGTTTCAATGATTTGTACTTTGCTTCATAGAGTTGTTGGAAACTTTAAGAATGCTTATCTAATTTTGTATATTGAGTGGGTGTATAAGGAACAAGTTATAGGATCAAGAAAAGTTGACTTTGTGATTAAAGCTTCTTTGCAAGAATGGCAATGTTAACTTTGTGCCAAAAATGGAAACATCACTTGGACAATGCATAAATCAAATGGACCATAGCTCAAACATTTCTGTAAACATAAAATTATGGTGATATTTGCAAGTTAGAAGGCCTGCAACACAAGATTATGCAGCATAGCATGTAGTATTATGTGTTCTTCACGAAAATGACTTGTAATTCAAGAATGGATGCCCAACTTCATGCCTTTGAATCTCCTAGCTCAAGTATGATAAATTCATGCTCTTTGATGTTTTGGAAAGCTTAAAACATTGTCTACAACTTTCATGTTGACCACTTTGGCTAAATCCAACTGGAATTTGATGAAAATTGGCCAAGAAGTTGAGATAAAAATTGACCAAAACCTGTTGAAAATCTCTCTAAGTGTTAGATAAAAATGTCATGATTTCATGGACTTATATCTTCAAATCTAATCATTTTTTAGACATCAACCCTGTAATACAAAGTTGTATAATTTATCAAGATCTACAACTTTATGTTGAAAGTTTTCTTTGAATCATCTTGCATCTTGGTGAAAAATCGTCATGAAGTAGTGAAATTATCAAGTTTAAAAACACTTAAAAAATTTCTATGTATTGAAAAATTTGACTTTTTGTTGACTTTCTTGAGTTTCTTGATTCTTGATGATCTAGTTGACATTTTTGAAGGGTTTGATGAATTTTGATCTTTAAAATGAATGTTGACCAAAAAGGTCAAAGTTTGACTTTTTGTGTATCGGTTGACTTTTCGTTAGTTGATCCAAATTTCAACTATCAAACCTTTGGTCCGGAGAGATGATTCGAGCCATGAAATTAGTTCAACATGTTGTGTTTGAGTCCTTGAGACTATTCTTCAAGCCATTAGGTCATGCATTAGGTAAAAATTCAATGATCAGTCATTCTCTGTCAAAACCCTCATTTGGAGGCTAAGTGCTTTGGAGGTCAGCTTGTCTGATCAAACTCCTGAGAACCCTTGAGCATTTGAGATCATTGGTGATAAATGTATTGAGAAAAGAAAGGGAAAATTTTAGGGTATAACAGATGGAATCTACAAGCCTATCTTCGAAGACACTCTATCAACTCTCTGAATGGCATCTTTAAGCTCATTCAAGCAGTATAATCAACCAATAGTGTTACTTCATGCACATGTGAGTGCAAATTTATGGGCACTAAAGTGTTTAATCCTCTTCCAACTTCAGATCCCGAATGGAGGGCATGCAAATATAACTATTCACATGCTTCAAGGTATCCCCATGCCAAGTTTCAATCCTTGCAGCACAAGTTTGCTCAATCAAATAATCAGATGATTGAAAATCAACTATATTGGGCAAAAGTCAATTTGACCAATTTACAATCAAACTTCAAGATTTTTGGTCAACATCAATATTTTGATTTTGCATTCATCATTTGATCAAGGGTTGATCATGATTCATCAAGAAACCTCCAGATTCATCAAAAGTCAAAAGTTACCAAATTAGGGTTTTCTTTAAGAGAAGTCAACTGAACTTTGACCAAGCATAACTTTCACGTACTTCATCATAAAATTATCAAACAAATCCCGTTTTTATGGAAATTCAATTCTCTAAAACTTTGACTCTCTAAGCTCAAAGCCAAAAATGCTTCATTTGAGAGATATGGGCCAAAACATTACATGTCATTTTGAAAGTCAACAAAAAGTCATCTTTTGTCAAAGAAATTTATGTCAAGATAAGTATTTCAAATTATAAAATTACAAACATGAGGGTCGTTAGAGACACATTTAGCTTTCCAAAAAGTCCAAGATCACCTTCATATGACAAAAACTGAGCAAGTTATGAGTTGCACAAGTTGGGCAATTTTGAGAAAATGCATGAACTCCAAATTGAGCAAATTTGTAATTTTGGGCTATTGGGCCTAAGTTTTTAGGTCCAAACATGTACATAACACATTAGAGAACCTCTAAACCCATTCATATATTTTGTTTTTTTTATTCTTTTATTATGATTTTATTCAATTTAAATCAAAATAAATCAAATAAAATATCCATTAAATCATGAGAGGTACATGAATCTATTTTTGGATCAAATCATGAGTCAAAAATCATATATTTGAGCTGGAAAAACCATGTGAAGCTCTTTGAATCAAATCTTGGCCAAAATAGCAAGTTTCAAATAAGGCAAAATTCTCATTTTGGTTCCTTAACTATACCCTTAGGTTCAGATTGGTTCTTTAATTTTTTTCGTGTCACTTTGGTCCCTTAACTTTCAAAATGTTTCATTTTAGTCTTTTTTTTGTCCAATTAGCGACGGATTTAGCGACAAATTTCAAAGTTTTTTCGTCGCTAATTAGACAAAAAGGACTAAAATGAAACATTTTGAAGTTAAAGGACCAAAGTGACACGGAAAAAAATTAAGGGACCAATCTGAACCCAAGGGTATAATTAAGGGACCAAAATGGATATTTTGCCTAATTTTTAAATCAAATATTTTCACTACGAATTTTCAATATTTGTTTCACTTTTGATGTCCTTTTCTCCTCTCATATAAATACCTAACACATTCATACACTAAGGCCATAAATGACTGCCTCCAAGAGCTGGTCAAAAGTCTCAAAATTTCTCAAGAGCTAGGGCAGATCCAAAATCCTACTTGCAGCCTTGATCAATCAACTTCAAGCATCACATCAGCTTCCTGGAGGTCCCAAGAGCCCCTTCCAATCATTACTCACGCTCAAGTGATCCTAGGACGTGCCAACCAAGTGGCTCCGCCTTGGTAATGTTTTTCAATATCAAACTTTTTATCCATGCTATATAAATTAATTCTAAGCATATACACATGTTCATAGTGATGATTGGAATTATTTTGAACCATTTTTTGTGAGCTTTAGCACATGTACTGAGTTTCACCATTGGTAGGGCATGAAGATCTCAAAGCTTCGAAACCATAGCTACATGCATTTTTAGGCCAAGCTGACCATACCATTGAACTCATAGTAGACCATTTAGTCAAATTGGTTTGCTTTTTTTTTGTTTTCTGATCAATTCATGTGGGTTTCAAAATTGGAGTAATCAGAGAAGACGATCAGAGTTTGACTCTGGTGTCTCTGAATTGATGTTTTATTAATTGTTGTTTAAGTTACAATTCACTAATGCGTAACAAGTGGCCTGGTGGTGAAGCGTGCGTTTGGTAAACGTAGGTGCATGGGTTATATCCCCCTTTTTGCAAATTGTTTTGTCATTTTCAGGATAAAACGCAAGATTATTACAAATGGAATCATTCCTATTCCATATTATAAACAATTAACTAATGCAGTGGCAAGAGGACATGATGTTGAGATCAAGGGTGTGGGTTCAACACCCACCCCATGAAATTATTTTAATTTCTAACCCTTATTTTTCTTTCTTTTTACATTTATTTTTTTACCAATTAATTAATTAATTAATTAATCATAACCTAATTAGTTTTAGGGATAATTAAGCCAAAACATTTCTTAAAACTAATTATACTTTTAGGTTTTTTATTGATTAAAATCAAATAGACGTTAGGGTTTTTATTAACTTAATTTTCTTAAAATTGATTACAATTAGGTTTAATTACTTATTAACACTCAAATTATTTTCTAAACAAAAACACCAAGATATTTTTCCTAACACTTAGAATTTTAGGGCATTTGACATTTTTTCCTAACATTTTTTTATTTTGTTTTGCATTTAAATTCCTATAAACAATTGTATAGATCACACGGGTTTTTAGTAATAATGTAGATTTATTTTCTTGTACTTTTATACTTATGTAACTACCCCAAAGTCATGCAATATAGTAGGAATTTTACTTTCTGCACCTTTATTTTCTGTATGTTTTATAACTGCTAGTAATTAGGATTGTATGGCAAGACTAATAACTGAACATAGAAAACCCTAATTCTCCAAATAATATAAAACAAACACTTCCTACACTTGCACCTCTAGGGTAACCTCTCTTGTTACCTTACAAAATATTGGTCATGTCCCTCGAGAGTAGGGATACTTTAGCAAAAGACCCTCTAATTAAGATCATAGTTCCTCGATGACCCTTCGAAGATTCCTACGAAAATGATCTAGTCCCTCTGATACAAATTGCTAAAGTATTCCTACATGTTAACTTCAATGACCATTCGATGATCCTATGTTTGTACCTTCAAATCCAATTGATGGGGCTACCTACCAACTAATGGTACTGATAACACTATCTCTAAAAGATAAGGAAAAGAATAATAATGACCTTTAGTGTGTGAGGAACTTTTAATCGCTTTCTCACAACTCTTTTCTGAAATAAACATTTTTTCACATCACACTTTTCAAACAAAAATATTTTCAAACACTTTGTACGCATTCTTGAGGAATGATACAAGAATCATTACAAAGTTGGCCATACATCGA
Source organism: Vicia faba (assembly GCA_948472305.1). NCBI lineage: Eukaryota > Viridiplantae > Streptophyta > Magnoliopsida > Fabales > Fabaceae > Vicia > Vicia faba. The sequence continues at coordinate 720,908,419 of OX451740.1, read as the reverse complement.
AGATTTCAAAATATTTTCAAATAAACCACACACACATAAAGCAAGTTTTTCAAAGTGAGCAAAGCAATTAAGATCCCGAGATAACTACGGATGAGAAAGTTGCTAACACCTTCCCTTTTCATAACATACCCCCCGAACTCAAAATTTATCAAAGCTCTTTCCCGTTCTTTTCACCTTTCCTAAATATTGGATAAAATAAAAGTCGGTGGCGACTCTAGCTATCTGCATATTTTGGATATGAAATTCCGGGAATGTCACAGACTCAGAATGTCTAATGGAATGTTAAGACCTCTGATCTGACATTAAGCGCTGTACAAGTAGAATAGGTTGTACTTTTGATATCTGTTCTACAACAGTCACTGGACTAACATACCAGAGCCAGCAACACGCAGGTTCTGATTTAATGAAGTTCAGAACAGTTAAGGTTAATCTTATACCTTGATGTTACGAGGAATGCTGTGACATCAAGGTAAATAACCAATACAGAAAGTAAATAACACACAGAATTGTTCACCCAGTTCGGTTCAACCAACCTACATCTGGGGGCTTCCAAGCCAGGGATAAAGTTCACTATTAGTAGTATCAATTCAAAGACCCTACAGCCAACACACCCGTTGACAACCTTCTTACTTAATCACTACCTAATGACACTTTTACCTAAGATCCAATCCTAGATATGAGACCCCTCTCACTCCCCCTCAATCACCGCAGTGATAACTTTCTATAGTACTTAAACTGTTCAGAAGATACACTTCCATTACACATCTTGATCATGCTTAAAAGCTTCAATCAAGTACAATGCATACATCCTTTAACCTACAGGTTTCAAGGAGTATGGTGACCATCCCACAACCCGGGTGGTTCACAACTAGCCCTAAGTGATTACATCTTGTCAATCAGCGAACGCCTTAAATTAGGTTACAATGCTTCTATTTATAACCCTCTTTACCCAGCTGGATTTGGGCCTTCACATAACAGCAATGCAGCTCTAACAACCTGCATAAAATAAGCAGAAAACTTCTGCTACAAGATAGGTCTTCAATCGAGCTTTTCTCCTTATCCTTAGCTTCTGATTGAATCTTCTAGGGCTCCACGTATGCCTTCAATTTTCGCTACTTGTTATGCATTCTATTTGGCAGAATATTCTGCATAACTTTAGGAACAGAACTGCATCAGTCTTGACAGTTCAGTAGCTTGATGTCTGGTATGATGTTATGACATCTCTTGAGACATGTTGTTCCAGAGCATGTTTAGGCATTTACAATAGAATTTTCAGGTTGTTCCTATTGTACATTACATTACATTATTGTTGCTATTTGTTTTACAAGAGATGAGCCAATCCCAAACGAAGGCACTTACAATCTCCCCCTTTGGCTAATTTTGGCTAAAACAAATACAACAATAATACTCACCATTCAGGACCTCTTGTGGCACAGGAGGAAGAGGATGCACCTTATTCCCTTTTAGACCACGAACCATTTCTTGTCACTGATGGTGGAAAAAGAGGACCGTGGGAGATAAACTATCCTTTCAGAGGCATCAGAGAACCTTTAAGGAGTGACCAGAATATCTCCCTTGTAACTCAGAACACAGGTCACAACTGTGTTCATAACTCAGATCACAAGTCACAAAGAAATTCACGCCATTTGAATTTCTGCTGAGTTTGTGACAAGTCTTTGTGATCAAAATTTTGAGTAGTAGCTGCTGCAACGAGGACAGTTTCTAACAGTACTCCTTTCTCCCCCTTTTTGGCCAAAAATTGCCAAAGAAAGTCCTCACAAAACCAGATCCAAGAACAGTTTTCCCAAATCCGTATAAACCCCATGATGGTTGTGAGAGAAAAGAATGTGTGACAGGAGGTTATATAAGGAGATACCAGGTTCAAAAAGATGGTAATATAAAATCTTGGTCAAGGATACCTGTTAGAGCATGTGCACATTTCAGACTGACTGTGCATGTATTGTTTGTTTCTGTCAATACCACAAAAAGATCCAGTCCTAATACATGCATAAATTTTGGTCAAAGTAATTCCTGAATAAAATCAGCCTTTGACCCATTTTCGGGACTGAAGATTTATTCCTTCTAGGAAACAGACTGCCAATGACGTGGCGAAGTTATTTTCCTGTATTCTTCTTGATTTCCCCAAGGTTGCAATGTCGTTGATAATGTCATGACACTTACTTAGACATTACCTTGCATTTTTCAACAGCAGCCTTCTTTTTACTTCTCTCATTTAGGCACAGAGAGGGGCACTTTAACCAGCTAGTAGCAAGAGATTTTAAGCATGGCCATCACTCATGCTTTGTGTTGCTGAGATTCAATACACCAAAAGACTCTAAATTCTTCTGATCTTCCATTCACTAGTAGTTGTTGGAGCTAGTGAAGTCTGATTTGCTAGACCAATTTGCTATTGATAAGAGCAATTCTTCAATCTCCTGTTGTTGAGACATTATCCATGACTTCACAATGTCATATTATCAGAACACATAAACATCAGCATACCACTGCCCTCTTCTGACTTCTGATCTTCAGATTAAGTCCAACATTACAGAATCTCCCTTCAATGTATATTGTAATTGGAAAAGTGCAACACTCAGTGACTTCCCTTGTTAAGGCCAATCAAAACAGTGGCGTGGAAACCAGTAGCACTAGCTCTGAGGTGGTAACTTCAAGCACCCTGAACTAGTCTTAGAATAGTAAGAACATCTCTGATTCATGCCCTTGCGCTTCCACACTTATCATGTCTCTCATGTAGCCATAGTCTGAAACCAACCTCCAACCTTCTTAGTGTGCTTACAAGCTTTACTAAGATTTAGACTTTCTAGAAGGATTATCCTTTGATCATGTCATCCTTCTGTATAATATATTTACTAGTAGTTGCTAATACTAGTAAATTTCTTCAGACCACAACAGTAGTTATGCGTTGTTAAGCATACTTCTTTTAAACACAAGTAGAATCTACTTATTCCAAACCAACAATAAAACTGCCACACTAGAATATTAAGATTCACAGTTCCAAGTCTCTGCCACGGACTTCTAACAATAGATGATGTTACAGCATGAACCTATCTGCTTGGATTCTGAAGTTAACATCCAGGGGATTGATGCCCTTTTATATTCCCCATAAGAAAGGTGTGATTACTCACCAGAATATTCTTAGAGAGAAATAAACTCTCTACCAAGTTCTGAGTAATAGGTTCAGAATACAGCCTTGCATACATATTAGACAAACAATTAGTCTCCCATCAAAGTGCTTATATATATCTTTATGCAAGATCCTAATGAATACTTAGTCTCCCGTCAAAGTATTCATTATTAGTTAGATTATGCCATCTTCTCAAGGTAGGATAATTATTCTAACAATCTTCTGCTCCATGCATGAAAAACCAACTGCTGAAGCGGCCCTTCGTTTGAGATGATGTTGCACCATCAGATCTGACATTGATCTCAACTATATGAACCTGGCTTATACTATGGTTTTGGATGAACATCCAAAGCAATCAAAGCACACTTTTCTTACATCCTTTATGATCAGACCCACAACAACCACATAACCATGCAGCAACTAGCATGTATCACCTTCACCTTGACCCTTGAACAGTACAAGGAGTTAATCGTACCATACTCCTGTAGACAAGAGCAGACCAAGTTGTTTCTATTATGTAAGGTCACCACATAAATGAACTTTAAGTAAAAAGAGGGTCTTTTGAAAATAACTCCTCCTTGCTACATACAACTAACAAGTTCATCCTAGGTGATGGGGATGACTTGTCAAAGTGTAGATATCCACCATTTGACTTTGTAGAGACTTAAGTGAATTCTCCTTCACATGCTGCAGTTTATGTGATTGGTAGACATACCCTGTTCTATTCCTATCCTCTTAGGAAATCACTAAGATCATGAGAAATAAACTCAAGCATCTTATAGAACAAGGTAAGATGAACTCCCTTTCATATCAGCTTGATCATACAGTGTTGAGCTCTTTACTTTAGACACATAGTAAGTACTCTTCATTTGGAATTTGCCACAGGTTTCAAATTAAGAGTCCTTAGTTTACTTGTTGTACAAGTTTCAGGTTGCCACATTCTGTAACTTGTACTAGAAGAAACTTCATTATCAATCATGAGGATGTTCACTAAATCTGGAACTTATCTGTCTTTCCTCAACAACTGATGTCTTCAACAGTTGTGATGTTGTACAAGCTTTAGAACTTTTGATTCTGATTTCCACATATTTATCACATAAAGATTCTGCTTCCATTATCTAATCATACTAGATGATCATGACTGATTACTTCTTCATATTTGTTAAGTATATTTACTTGGCTGAAGACACAGAAATCATATGAGGGGAAACCTGGAAATCACACTTTAAAGTCCTTTTAAGTGCTTTTAGCTCAGTACATATACTCCCTTGATCAATTATTTCAAACCAGATGTCTCCTCTTCCAGATCAGGAGTAGGTTCCAAACATATGTATTCGTACTACAAGTGTTTAGCACCCAGAACATCTGTTCTTCAACTGGCAGTTGCATGATGTTCTAACATCCTTAAGCATATCAGTTCCATCTCCTTGGAACACATCATCCTTGATAATCTTCAAGCAGCTTGTAGACGTATATGAGAATCATTGATCAATTGATACTCATCAACACTAATAATAAATGCCTTGCCTTTATGAGTGGACTTGAGGACATTATTGATAGATTGCAAAATCTGCTTACAAATTCTGTTGAAAATAATAATCCTAGAGTTCTTCTTTCACTTTAGGCGTTGTATCAGAAGCTATGCAGCGGAATAGCAGTACTTCAACAGAACCTACACAATGCTTACTCCATATAGCAAGCATGATACATAAGGATTGAAAATAAATCAATCCTACAAGTTGTTTGCTTCTTCACCAAGCAACTTCCTAGACCCAACTCTACAGCCTGGTTAAAAGGAAGCTTTATACACACAGATGATACCTTATCAATATCTTCACTCCCGCATGAAGGTTTTGATAATATTCTTCTTTGTGCTGAATACAGGTTGAACAATGCACTCCAAAATCTTCACTCCCACATGAGGTCTTTGAATTTGTTCAAACACTTTCATCTTCCTTCAACATTGCTGATCAGATTGATCTACTTTCTCCCAAATTGGTCCATCCTCCACTCCTAGGGACCAAACAATATGAACACTACTGGTTCAAACAATATTCTACCTTGTACACAACCGGAAAGTATCCCCCATGGATCTCATCCAGAGACAGACAGGATGCCTGCTCTGATACCAATTGAAATTCCGGGAATGTCACAGACTCAGAATGTCTAATGGAATGTTAAGACCTCTGATCTGACATTAAGCGCTGTACAAGTAGAATAGGTTGTACTTTTGATATCTGTTCTACAACAGTCACTGGACTAACATACCAGAGCCAGCAACACGCAGGTTCTGATTTAATGAAGTTCAGAACAGTTAAGGTTAATCTTATACCTTGATGTTACGAGGAATGCTGTGACATCAAGGTAAATAACCAATACAGAAAGTAAATAACACACAGAATTGTTCACCCAGTTCGGTTCAACCAACCTACATCTGGGGGCTTCCAAGCCAGGGATAAAGTTCACTATTAGTAGTATCAATTCAAAGACCCTACAGCCAACACACCCGTTGACAGCCTTCTTACTTAATCACTACCTAATGACACTTTTACCTAAGATCCAATCCTAGATATGAGACCCCTCTCACTCCCCCTCAATCACCGCAGTGATAACTTTCTATAGTACTTAAACTGTTCAGAAGATACACTTCCATTACACATCTTGATCATGCTTAAAAGCTTCAATCAAGTACAATGCATACATCCTTTAACCTACAGGTTTCAAGGAGTATGGTGACCATCCCACAACCCGGGTGGTTCACAACTAGCCCTAAGTGATTACATCTTGTCAATCAGCGAACGCCTTAAATTAGGTTACAATGCTTCTATTTATAACCCTCTTTACCCAGCTGGATTTGGGCCTTCACATAACAGCAATGCAGCTCTAACAACCTGCATAAAATAAGCAGAAAACTTCTGCTACAAGATAGGTCTTCAATCGAGCTTTTCTCCTTATCCTTAGCTTCTGATTGAATCTTCTAGGGCTCCACGTATGCCTTCAATTTTCGCTACTTGTTATGCATTCTATTTGGCAGAATATTCTGCATAACTTTAGGAACAGAACTGCATCAGTCTTGACAGTTCAGTAGCTTGATGTCTGGTATGATGTTATGACATCTCTTGAGACATGTTGTTCCAGAGCATGTTTAGGCATTTACAATAGAATTTTCAGGCTGTTCCTATTGTACATTACATTACATTATTGTTGCTATTTGTTTTACAAGAGATGAGCCAATCCCAAACGAAGGCACTTACAGGATAAAACCAAAAAATCTAGTTCTCCCACCGTATTACACTACGCTTTACAAGGTGTATCGTAAATACAAGGACAAGCATGCAAAGCTCACCTTCTTAGTAAAAAATCTCATCGGTGACACTCTTAGAAGCTTAAAAGATGCAGAAGTCGTGATGGTCCCTCATCCGAATAACGTTGGAGACTTCCTTAAGCGTTGTAGAGAGATGGTTGATGGTTTTAGGGCAGAAATCCATTGGCGTACTTAGGAGATTTTTTATGTCTCTTTTTGTTGTTTTCTATAGTGGTTGACTTTTTGGTTCAAATATTTTTTTAGTATTTGGATTGTATTTCATTTTAAGGATGGTTATTATTTCAATAAAGGAGCTTTCATTTCTATTTACAAGTGTGTATTTATTTTGGTATGCTCACCAATGAAAAGAGAAACTCAAATAAAAATAATAATAAAAGGAGATCCATGTGAATAAAAACAAATTCTTACATACATATGCATTCATACATCCAATCACACACATTTACATACATTTGTATAAACCTCACATTATTGCCATTTTCGATCTTATCTAGCTGATTTCATGAGACTCCCAAAAGAAATTAAAGAAAATCTCAAGAAGAAATACAGAGAAGAGAAGGTAGCCATTCACTATATGAACCATATGCCTACACAATGCCTCAAGTGCAACTATTATTGGTGATTTAGAAACAACGGTATCAAAAATTGTCCTCATATAATAGGTATGCCTAAGAGAAATCAAGGATCACCCCCATGCTTTGACAAGTCCAAGAACTAGGAAGCATCCTCTAAAGTCAAGTGGATCAACGAAGAAACTCTTTCATAGGATCATTAGACTTTATCGTTTTCAAATTGTAAATTCTGAGTTGCTAAGATGTATTCGGTGTAAATTGGTATCTTTTGGTTAGTGGTTCTAATAAAAAGAGCATGCATGTTTTGGAAATCAATCCATTCATTTCACTCTTTCATCACTTTCCATTTCACTTTTCACTTTTCACCTTTCC